>KV008815.1:59085-127455 GCA_001598015.1 Dorcoceras hygrometricum
TACGCCAATCCGGTCCACGACCAGATCCGAGACTCCTTCGTCAGGCTGCACTAGAAGCGCTGACGAGATCAGCACGAACGAATACTCCTCTGGCTCCAACCGGTGTTTCAAGAACCCGGCTCTTCTCGGTAGATTGCGGTAGTTACGCCAATCCGGTCCACGACCAGATCCGAGACTCCTTCGTCAGGCTGCACTAGAAGCGCTGACGAGATCAGCACGAACGAATACTCCTCGAAAAACTAGGCCGGAACGTTTTCCGGCGAAGTTGGCGGCGGCGACGGGCGGCGCACGGCGGCGGCGTGATCGAGAGGGATGGAGGCGTGTGATGATGCTTAGGGTTTTAGGAGTTGAGTTGTGTCTAGTTGGATCAAGTCATTAAGTCTAATAATCTCAATTATATAGACTTGACAATGGACTTGGACCGGCCCATCGGCCCCGGGTCCAAATGACGATATCCATCGCTGCGACTTCATCATAACTCCGATCGCCGATCAGATCGGACCGATCGACTCAGTTTCCAAAACTGAATGTTATGATATGAAAAACAATTTTTCAGATCATCCAACCCTAAATTGCAAAATGACCGTTTTGCCCCTCAACAGAGTCAAATCCCGATTTGACCCCTGTTGACTTTTAGGAAGTCGCACTTCCCGAAATCCTCTTCTCGTGCTCAACACATTGAGCTGAGTATCCGTGTGGGAATCTCGAATCTAGTATTTGTGTGACCCTCAATGGTTCAGGGATACAGCTAGCCGTGGGTCCACAACCATTGTGGCTCCAGAATCACAATTCCGGACCTGTCCAACGGATCATGGTAAAGCGTCTAGCAACATCGCCCCATGATCCCCTAGGTATCACTGATAGTGCCTGCAAGAACCAGTCGGTCGTGGTTAGCGTACAGTACGGTCCTTTCAATCCATATATCCCGATCAGATCAACGACCATTGGTAAATCGAGAGTCGCTAAAGATCCGATAACTATGCATACATCTTGGAGATCGAATAGTGACATCGCGAGTGTAACTAGGTAAACACATTTACCTAAAACACTTTTAGTACTCTGGCCAGAGATTTATACACTATTATCCCCTCAGATAGCATAGGATATCCACGCATGTCTGCGAGCGGTGAATCCTCGACAACGATGCATCGACTCCTACATGCATCGGGGTCTCACCCAATCCCGACGCCTTATGACCCCAAGTGAGTTGGCAAACGGGTCAAAGTGAGACGCCTATCATGTAGAGTCTCAATGATGTTTCGAGTCGTGAGGACTAATCAGTACAACCAAGACCTCGGACTTATCCACTCGACAAATGGTAACCACTTGGAAAGTCCGAACGAGGGTAGTTCGATAGATCACCAGGTCACTATCTATCTGCATGCTCAGAACATCACAATGTTCCCTACCAATGAAACATGGTACTTCGCATCGCAGATACTAGTCTCGAACTCGGGCGGCCTTATCCTTATTTTGACGGCCCAATCGACTAGGAACATGTTTAGAATACACAGCGACTATTAGATGTGTTTCATGATAGCCGTCATACCCACTATCACATCTAACATACACTTTAGTGTATCCTAGGTCTTTACTCAACACAATTGTAAATCATTACACACATAATGAAAGTAAAGAATGCCATATAAGAAAATGCGAATATCATATATAAAGATCGTTTGTACAAGAGTCTATAAACCCACACGCCACAAGTTGGCTAGTTGGGCATCTACTCTAACATAGAAAGCTTTGATTAAAGCGGCCCCAGCTGTAACCCGATCCTACGATCAGCAGCCGCAAGAACTCCTAGCAACCACTGCACACCAGCCCCCAAGCTGTGTGTGTCTAACTTCACTTCTTTCACGCCTCAGTGAGAAATGCTACACACACTTTTTTAACTTCTCAGTGCGAAAGACAACAAGGAAAGTGTTTGATTTGTGATTCATTTAACTAAACAATTAAGCTCTCTGCGCTCATATGTGAGTGAATCGTGTGTAAGAATTATACAGTGTAAGCTCTCCCTCTAATGTATTCTCACACAATGGGAAGTGCTTCTCTCTAAGCTGGTAGCTCGCTGTCTTCCCATTGTTGTGCAGTTGGATAGAATAACTCATTGAAGCTCGGTCTGTGCACCAGCTCACACCTGGGCACGGGACCAGTTTGCACACCAGCTTTCGCCTGGGTGTGCGTGCAAACTTTCGATTATGCACTGCTCTCTATTATGTGTCTTTCTGCACTTCTATTCTGTTTCGCTCTGTTCTGTTATCTTGTGTTTGTTCATGGTCTTCTTTGATATATAGCCTCTATGCAGATTGTAACCGTTGGACACAAGTTTCTTTTCGTTGTAAAACTCTTCTGACAAGTTGTATTGTATCCTTTGCATTTAATGCGTCTGCATGCTTTATAACTTTGAGCTCTGTCCATATTTAATGTTGCAGCCATTGCTGACTTTGAGTACGAGAATTGTGTACTTGATGTGGACATGACGAAGCAAACCAGTTTAGACTTATACAATATAATCTTCTCATCATTTGTGTTCAAACTGTTTTGCTCGTCTGAGCTGGTTTGCTCAGCTGGTCTGCTCTTCTCTAAACTGCTCTGAGATGTTTTAAGCTGCACTTACATCAAGCTGGTGAACCAGCTTGGTGTCCTTTGCGATCCGTTTGTCCTCTGTTGGACCAACTTTGGCATCCCCTCACTGTACCAGCTTGGATATCCTTTACAAGATCAGATTGGACGTCCGCTCACTGTTCCAGTTTAGATATCCTCTTAATCTGCTCTTGTTTCGACGCTATTCATCTGCTACAGTGTTTTGTTCCAACTTGCTGTTGAGCTGCTACATTTCTCTTCATCCAGCTCGCTTCTATCTCTGTACCAGATCGCTTCTGATCTGGTTTCTGCGCACTTAGTACAAATCATTAGTAAAATAACAACATGTTTTGTATTAATCAAAATTAAGATTTTGATCTGTAAACACAGATCCAACAGATAAAACAATGTGGTCCCAAGAAATTTAAACACATTATTTATGTGGACAGGAAATACAAATACATAATTTTTCTAACAGACACTAAAAACAAATTTATGTTTGATCCAAGAATATCGTGTGAATTTACACTTCTTCTCATCAACCGATTCCATTGATTGATGGTAAGTTCATCAACTGATAACTGATTCCATGGATTGATGGTAACTTGTCTTTTAAGAAGTCACACGGAACTCTATACAGATTGAGTAGCTTCCCTCTTAGACATGACTTATCTTCCAATAATTTATGGATGGACAAATAAATTGTTTACTTCTTCAAAAAATAGAATGTGAGGCTAGGAATAACTTTTGCTTTTCCATATGTAGTCCAA
The DNA here is from genome assembly GCA_001598015.1 of Dorcoceras hygrometricum. Taxonomy (NCBI): domain Eukaryota; kingdom Viridiplantae; phylum Streptophyta; class Magnoliopsida; order Lamiales; family Gesneriaceae; genus Dorcoceras; species Dorcoceras hygrometricum. The sequence goes on from KV008815.1 coordinate 62,445, forward strand.
AAATTAACATATATATTAATTTTTTCATTAATTGAAATTTGAGATTTGTTATTATTACCTCTCTGATGATATATTGAAGGCAAAGGTGTTAGGTAAATATGACAAAACGTGTTGGTGAAGCTGACAAGCTCACGATCCACTATTAAGTAGGGTGAAATGAGTCGACCAGTCTTTTCGTGGTTCAGGAAATATTATTGACACTCCATATATTCTAGGTATGGTATATATATATCAAACCCACCTTTTTAATAGACACAAATTAATGTGATTATTAAATGACCACCTGCACTCTAATATTTTTATCTGTTTTATTTAATTAAGTGCATCGATATTTTAAAAAATAGGGGGATCATATTGTGTTTTTTATTGCGAAAAGATTGTTATTGATATTGTTAATGATTTTATAAATGAGGAACACAGTAGCCTAATTTAATTATTAATACAGACGCATCAATTTTTTATTCTTAAATTTGTTTATATATAAAAAACGTGATGATATGTAGTTGGTTTAATTTGCCCAATGCACTGTCAATATAAAAAACTTATTTAGTTGTTGCTTTCGAGCAAAGTTGCTTCCTATATAAGTCAGATATCCCTTAACTCATATATATTTTAATTCGAGGGATATGCACGAATAAACAGAGATCTGAGGGAGAGGACTTATATAACAGACCGACCCCAGCGTAAATCTCCACAATATTTGAAAATCGAACACATGAAATCGGATAGAAGAATTTCACATCACTCAAATTTTATCAACTTGTCTGTGTTTCTGAAGACTTCGTCGTTCCTCTCGCGGTTCTATCCAAGGAAGGAACTTTATGACTATATACGAGTCCCATACATCTATCCGACTCCAGCATTAATAGCACTTCATTACATTTAATTGAACTCAGCTTTTGACTCATTTTGACCGTATCGCTTAGGAAAAAGTTGTGGTTCAATTACTAGAAATTTAAAATGGGCCGTCGTGATATATATAAATTTGATATGATGAGCATCCTACATGGGCACAATGTGCGCACCAGGAAGTGCCACGTCAGCCTGGTGCCCATATGATACCCAATTTGATATGGTGGGCATCCTACATGGGTACAATGTGGGCACCAGGAAGTGCCACGTCAGCCTGGTGCCCATATGATACCCAATTTGATATGGTGGGCATCCTACATGGGTACAATGTGGGCACCAGGAAGTGCCACGTCAGCCTGGTGCCCATATGATACCCAATTTGATATGGTGGGCATCCTACATGGGTACAATGTGGGCACCAGGAAGTGCCACGTCAGCCTGGTGCCCATATGATACCCATGTGGGATACCCACCATATCATTTCTTTTATATATATATAAATATAAAAATTTGATATTGTGGACATATGTGTCAGCATCTTTGTGGACTCAGGGACGTGACAATCCCTGATATTGTCATATTAATGGATGTTTACGAAGGTGTTCACACAGGATACTCACAATAGCGGACCTGTTTATATATATATTTTTTGTTTTTTTTACATAGTCACATATACCGTATCCATTGCCCGGATGTAAAATAAAGTTCACCATGCCTTTGGTCATCTCCTTTATAGTAGTGGAATATTAGACTGAGGATATAAGATTATATCAACAGTTAAATACGCATCTTCTCAAACTCATTGGCCTAACAACTCATCTTTAACACACAAAATATGTGCACTCTGCTCTCATACTCATGTAACAAAAAAGTTGTATTTTGACTAACAACTATGGTTTTGATCTAGAGGAGTTACGGTTTATGATCCAGAAGTAAACACTCGATTCTAAAATGTACAATAAAATTATTAGAGAATAAGAAATCTGTTTTTGTATAGGTTTCATTGGATTTATGCCAATGTATCAGCTAAAATATTTAGGCTGTGGATATAGACTCCTTGATTTTTTATTTTTAGTTTTTTTTACTAAAACCTATCTATTTTTGGGCCAAGACAGACTGGATTGTAGCCCAGGCTTGCCACCCCCTGCCTGTGATTTTCCTTTATCTTATTTATAATTGAATTAAATTTGTCCCATGCAAATTTATTCAAAGCTACCAGAAGTCAGTCACTTGCCCAGTTGCCCTTCGAAAAAATTTTACCATATAATTGCAAAAAATACTTGTCTGGAGTAGGTTTATTATGTCGTGGTCTAACTTATATTTACGAGATGGTTCGATCAAATTTATATAATAGTAATTTAGACTGATGGAAATTAATAGATCTGATATAAAATGTTATATTTTTTCGTGGATTAGGTCAATAAAAGCATCAGATCTGTATTTGTTACAAAAAGTAAAAAAATAATTTGTTTTATATATACAATCCATTTTATGAAATATAAATTTCACAGAGTTTCACACTACTATCTCCGGAAATATAAAGGTCCCTACATTATTATGCGAGTCTTGTTTTTTTCCAATGCAATCCGTTGAGATGTAGTTACTGGTTTTCTTGTTCTATATGATATCTTTACTGAATATTTTTGTTCCAAATAAAAGATGATCAATCAGCAAGACGTAGGACCCTTTAGCAAGGAGACTGAAATTTTCAACCACAAAATCTGTCATGTAACTGGCTGCAACTATATCGTGCACTGATATATGGAATATGATGTTAACATATGATACGCCATTATTGAGTATGATAGCTAGAGACCATAATTATTACACTGTCCCCCCCCCCCCCCCCCCCCCCCCCCCCCAAAAAAGCAACTAACAACTTTGGATATTTTCTACTTTGAGACCGGAGTGGAATTAAAACCCAACAAGTTTTCGCCATTTTTATATATACTAAGTCATAAATATAAATTTTTAAAAGTTTATAAATGAAAGGGAAAGAAGGCTTTAATTTTTCTCAAAAGAAATCTCTAAAGAACCAGGTTTACGTCTACAAAAGTTTCTTTCATTCACTGGTATCCATATGTTTAACTGATAAATTTAACTGATCAAGAAAATAACATGGCATGTTAGCAATATCTTATGTCCTGTTTTCGCACAAACTGACCAAACATGATGATGTTAGTGTATTTGAATCTAAAATATGAAGTTCCACATAATATATATAAACATAAAATTATGTTTAGTAGTAAACTAAATTCAAAACAACGAGCTCTTGAGAATAGGGAAGTTAGTCTGAACTGAGAACATAACCTTTTGAAATAAAATTAACGTCGACATGAATGTAAACTTTATCAAGTGTATATATATAACATGGATTTGTTATCCTTCTCAACTATCATCTCACTGACATCCCAACCCGTATATGTGACATGACTACAATATGTCGTAACGTGGTGACGTTATCCTCCCTCTTTAGAGTGAATAATATGTCTTTATGTAGTCTCTTCCACCCACATTCTCAGCCAGATTTGTGCAAAACGTAAACTCCTATAAAGATTTCAAAATATAACATAATGTTTTTAAAACAATGTCCCATCCATATCCATGTTAATATTTTTTAAAAGCCTGGTCATTCTTTTTCATTTATGGATTTCCTTAGTTAAAACACATCAATCAAAGCTTGATACTGTGTCTTTTTGACGACGTAGGCGAGTTTTAAAATTTTTTATTTATGGTTTGATGGACAAAATACACCAAACCATATGCTAATCGGTTTTGTAAAATTGTGAACAGACAAAGCTAGCCATTAATAAGGTGATATAATATACACTAAATATCATGTGCCATATCTATCGTTACAAAGAATAGATTTATGGGATATATAGAGATTAGCTGTTAACAAACTAATCTTTAAAAAAACAGAAACAATAGATTTATAAAAAATCGATATGAAATTTTCAATCAATAAACCAAACCAATTATTTTCATTTTGTTTAAATTTAAAACCAAATCAAACCATAATTGGAAAAAAAATCCATACTAGTTGTCCGGTTTACTTGGTACTTCAACTATAAATGGAAATCTCAAAAGTACTCCACATTATCATTGTGAAGCTGAATGACTGAAAAACTAACTAATATAAGACCAGGAAGCCATGATTGTGCAATCTCAGAATCTCTGATTCAGTCTTTCCTTCAGCAGTTCAGCCCACTCCGTGTCTGTCGGCAAAAAAGACAAGGATCATCATTTAGTACTCATCAGATCAAATCTTCCTTCAAGAATCCCTTTGTGCTCTCTTTTCCCCCCTCCCTGTCGGCATTCTGGTTTATAAAAATACCACTCCAGATTGAGATGATGGATCCTGAAATGGAGCAGAGGTCACCTTCCAGTGCTAGAAACAATACTGCTAAGAAAAAAGAGCTGCTTTCCGGTGCAATGAAGAGGACTAGCCAATGGTTCGGATTCCCTGTTTTCGTCTTTATGGTTACTGTACTGGATTTGATCATATTCACAAGTATTCGTATTCCTGGTTTGAGTTTAATTTGTTTTGGTGGGAGTGAAATGGGAAATTGTTTTGAGTTTTATTTTTATCGAACAGGGTATTTTCCCATGAAATTCCAAGCGATATAACAGTTATTGCCGGAGGAACTTCCTTTTGTTTGCACAAGGTATCACATTTCCATGTTTCCAAACCAATATCTTGATTTTTTCATGGTGTTAAATTGTAGTTTTCTTGAATTTATGATGATTTTTGACAGTATACGAATTCAGTCTTTCCTAAATACTCCATTATAGGAATGTCAAACAAAAACTTTCTCCGAAAATGAATATATATTTTAGTTTCTTGATTGGTGGATTTGTCATTCTCTTTATGTATTTTTCGAACCCACGCAGTTTCCTCTAGTCTCAAAAAGTGGATACATAAGCAAAAAACTCTCAGAATCCACTGGTACAGCTAAATCCATTGTCGAAATCCCCGACGTCCCGGGTGGGGCGGAGGCATTTGAACTTGCAGCAAAGTTCTGCTATGGTATAAGCTTCGAAATCACCTCCGAGAACATCGCCGCCCTTCGATGTGCAGCAGAGTTTCTTGAAATGACGGAGGACTACGCCACAGGAAATTTGATCCAAAGAACCGAGTCTTATACAAATGAAGTCGCATTAAAGACCGTGTCTGGGGCTGTATCGATTTTACACTCATCGGAAAACCTTCTCCCGATGGCTGAGGAAGTACGGCTGGTGAGCAGAAGCATCGACTCTGTTGCGATCATTATGTGTCGAGATAGGTCAATCGATTGGTGGGGTGAAGATTTGGCCGTCCTGCGAATAGATATGTTCCAAAGGGTTCTCTTTGCGATGATAGCAAGAGGATTTAAACAACATGATCTTGCTCAAATAGTTATGCTATATGCGCAAAAATCGCTTAGAGGTTTGGTGAGGCTTACACCTAGAAACTTTTAGTTCCTCATCATAGTGTCACATATGAACAGATTATTTAACGTACTTTTCTTCGTGTTTTAGGAGATCTTTGGAAAGGGTCGGAAGAAGATTGAACCTAGACAAGAGCACGAGAAAAGGGTCGTGTTAGAAACAATAGTTAGCCTCTTACCAAGAGAGAAAAACTCTATCTCAGTCAGCTTTCTGTCTATGCTTCTTCGAGCTTCGATATACCTGGAAACAACAGCTGCTTGCCGGCTTGATTTGGAGAAGAGAGTGGCCTTGCAGCTTGCACACGCCGCTCTTGATGATCTTTTGATCCCCTCTTATTCCTTCACCGGTGATACACTGTTTGATGTTGAAGCCGTGATACGGATCACAAAAAATTTCTTCGAATCTGAGAGGGAGATGAATAAAATAGGGTATAATTTTGATGCAGCTGAAGATTATAATTCCCCTTCGGCCAGTGATATGGAGAGAGTTACAAGATTATTGGAGAATTATCTATCTGAACTCGCTTCTGATCGTAATCTATCGGTCACTAAGTTTGTTGATCTTGCAGAACTTATCCCTGAACATCCAAGATTAACAGAAGATGGAATGTACAGAGCCATCGACATTTATCTGAAGGTTTGTGCTTTGCAAGTTTCCGTTGCATTGGTCTATTCTATTCACCAAGGCATCAAGTGAATCTTAGTCCAATCTGCCCCTTTGTCCGTCTACTCTCGTTATCATCCGTTATAACTTTCAGCGGTCCAAGACGCCCTATCAATATTCTATATATGTTGTAGATAAAAAATATCTTCACGTCGCTACATTTTCTATTTCATTTCATATTTACAAATGCAGGCTCATCCCTCTTTAAGTGACATGGAGAGAAAGAAACTTTGCAGTGTGATGAACTGTCAAAAGCTCTCCCAGGAGGCTTCCGCTCATGCGGCTCAGAATGAAAGGCTACCGGTTCAAACTATCATCCAAGTGCTTTACTACGAGCAGCAACGTTTAAGGGAAGTCGTGGATAATAGTAGCCTTAATCGTGAGTTCTCTCTCCATTCAGGGAAACTGAATCCCAAGTCCAGCGGCATTCGTTCTGTCGTGATGGACGAGACCTCGTCTCTACGAAAGGAAAATCAGGACCTGAAACTCGAGATCCTCAACATGAAGATGAAGTTAAATGAGTTGGAAAAATCTTCAGGCAATAAATCTTTGTCAAAACCTGTTAGCCCCTTGGTGACCAGCCATGTCACGGCCACCGATGGGCCGACTTTGTCGCAAAAATATTCCTTCATAAGCTCGGTTTCGAAGAAACTCGGTAGATTTATTCGGGCCGATGGATTGTTACCAGGTACCCGAAGCAGGAACAAATCGAGTAAACTAGACGCCACTCGATATCGTGACATGTACATTTCGTTAGCCCTTCATTTTTGCTTTGGGTAAGAAATGAAGAACATAGATATGTGGATCATGCATTCTATTGGTTCAGCATATAGAAGATGATCTAGTGTATATATTTCTTGTTTTTTCCATGTCTCTATGAATTATGTATAAATCGAAGTGTACGTTACTCTTTTTGTCTGGTGAAGTAGAAACTTATGTTTGGTGAACACATAGTATCCATCGCTTCAGATTGAGATTCGATTTATGCATAAGTTGTTTAATCTGCTAGATATTTTCTTGATGAAAATACACACACACACACACACATATTGCAAAAGTAAATCATATGGACAATGAATTGTTTGGGCTAAATTAAAATTTGGGTCCAACAATATAGGCCCGATAATGCCTTTTGGGTCCAACAATATAGGCCCGATAATGCCTCATGGGGGTATTGGGGTTGCCCGTATTTGCTATAACTTACTTTGACTGCAAAGTGCAAACAATAAGCAAACCAAAGAATAAAATCATTTTATCAAATAAAAAAAAAGTAAACAGTTAAGCACAAGTTAGACAAAATGGTTCAAATAGATTTCTCATAAAAAAACTAATACAATCAAATATCAATTCATTAGCCCTACGTTTTTGTAAAGTTCTAATTTACTAATAAAATAGAGTTAAACAATCCAATCAATAAAATAATACGACTGAGTCTAACCAACATATTTATGTTACTCCAATTCAAACGAGGATACTGAGTCTAGAAAATGGTGGGAAACAAAATAAAGAATTAGAAATGGGATAAAAAATAATGGAGATGAAAAATAGAAAGAATGGTACATCTAAGATTTAGTATAATCTCCATCCTAGGAGAAGATAAATGATTGTATGAGTTGTATGGTGTATATTGTATTGCATTCAATAAACTTTTCATAAAACAAATTTAAATAAAAATAGTTAGATTTATTTGGTTTTACAATACCAGTAGGAACGAAACTAGAAGTGGGCGAGACAGAGCTTCAGTCCCGTCTGACCCAGCCTTAATAGGTATATTGTATATTTATGTATATATATAAAATTGAGCTTTTGTTTATCTTAACCCACATACTAGAAGTTTAGACTGACTCAGCCTTTATAGGATACTATATATATGTTTATATATAAAATTGGGCTTTTGCTTATCCTAGTCCAAGTACTCAATTATTTATCCAATCACTCAAACTAAAGAATCCTAATTTCGTCCATGAATAGCCATTACTCGACTTATTTACCCGTTATTCGATCGACTAAGAGACTCGATGAAACAACGTTGAAGACCGGAGGAAGTGATCCAATTAACTAATATATGCCCATCCTTGTTTAAACAAAAAAATAATGACGATAAACCAGATGGTTTCTAGGCCATGTTCCAATGAAGACTTCGAAGTGAATAAATTATATTGAAATGGAATCTGATGTTTATTTAATGGCCGACACATAAAAACAGTTCAAATCATTGTTTAGTGGGGAAATTTTTATCTTATAATTTAAAGGTGAAGCATCATTAAACAAACCTCAAGATTTGATGAATGGCGGTCTTCCTCATGGTATATATCAATAATAATTTCACCAAAAGTTGAACAAGCTTATCCACATGAGATTCCCCCCATTTTGTTATATATCTTTTGAAGGAGAATAAAACTGACATTATTTGGAAATTATACAATATATATGGGGCCCTTAATGAGGTAAGTCTGCTGCAGAAATGGGGCAATGAAACCCCATGTAAAAAGTTACAATTACGAGTATAATTTCAATGGCTCTCAATAATGGAATTGAGATTCCCTTTCGCGTTAAATATTAAATTTAAAAGAAATGCAAGTTTTAAGGCATGTTCTAATTCTTGCAATTATAAAGCTTCCATGAGCGAGCTCAAGGGTTCGGACAAAGATGGATTATCGTGACAAAATCTTAAAAGGAAAAAAAAGGAAGAGAAAAAGAGATAGTATGATAATTATAAAATACATTTCTAAAAAATTCGAAGTCGATCACGAGACATAACACTGCTTTAACACTTTTGAAAGTAGAAGAGCTAACCCAATTTTAAATCGAGAGATATGCACAGATAGTCAGAGACCCGATGGAAGGGACTTATAGAATATGCCGACCTCTATAACATACCTCCACAATATGTCCTTAAGAAATATGCTCTACACGCGAAGATGAAGATGAGAATCTTACGTCATCCCAAGTCTTATTAATTTGACCATGTCCTTGGAGAAGATAATTTAACACTGCTAATCATGTTTTCAAATATACAGTGTTATTGTTCGGATAAATTTAATGGGTGGGACCTCAATTCATCACATATTAATTTAGCATTATCTATAACATATTTCCAATATACCCAAACTCTCGTCATTTGATTCAAACTAAAGTGCAATGTAAGATAACGAGATACATGTCGGTATTTTGTGCTCAATGGCTATTCTTTTTTTTTTTTTAATTAATTAATTAATTTTTTACTTTTATTTATAACTAGTCAGAACTTTGATAATATGCTTAATATGATATCCACGTTTGATTAAAGTTAGGAAAGGTTTTATGATGTGTTTGTGTGTAGTTATGCCAGTTTTCATTACATTTATGGTATTCATCACTTAGGTTAAATCTAATAGAAGACCAGGATTACATTGTCTTCATATGCATGTGACGAATGTGGGTCAATGCTACATTCTTGGGATTTCCCATAGATATTTTTGAATAAGCCAAGATACCTGGCTGTGGAATATACAGATCAGTTGTTCTAACTTATACAGATATAATTCCCCACTAAAAAAATGGAAACAAAATAAGAAAAAAGAAAAAAAAGAGAAAGAAATGATGCAACGTCCTTATTTCAAAATTCGACAATTTTAAAGAAATGGATCTAATCTTCGGTTTCGTTTTAGCAGAGACCTGTGAGACAGTGAGAGTAAACTAGCAAGTTATAAGTAAGAAGAAATCGAAGGACAAATTCCCCATAATTTCCAATAACAAGTTAAATAATATATCAATCAACATTGAAAAGGTACAATATTCATACCTAATGGTGAATGACATATTTTTTATTCCCATTTTTTTCAAGCCATATTCAAGCTCAGAACCTTGAAATGCCAACGGGGATTATCTAATCTTTCTTGGTTCGACAAATTACTCATTTCCGGCCCGGCCCATTTCTGCTGGCTCAGCAATTCTTCTCTAGTTGAGTTTCTTGTTCTCTTCGAAGAAGAAAAACTCGGCCCGAGATCTGATGCAACAATCTTCTCAGCAGCCTTGATTTTCTTCTGATTATAACTCTTCGGGCCCAGCGTCAGCTCAAGATCATTCTGTTCATCTTCAACCTCTAAAACCCTACATTTTTCTCCCGCCGGTTCAGGAAATTTGAACTCCACGGCCCGATCCTCCGGGTCCAGACATTTCCAGGGCCTGTTCCTGTTTTTAGCAATCTCGTTCATCAATATTTTCTGGATTCGATACAGACGATGTAGCTCATTAACCTGGAAAAGAAAAAGTTCAACAAATTCAAGATTGATTAACGAGATCGAACCGAGGTCCTGGGATTAAATTAATTCTGCAGCAAAATTAGCTGGACCTGATCCCGAAATGTTTCCTCGTGCTTCAGCATCGCCATTTTCATGCATTCCTTGTGGTATGGATTCAGAAACCTCGACTCCATGGCGATCGAACTCTTATAATATATTTTCTTGCCAAATCGAAATTCTAAGCTGTAAGTGAATCTAGAATATCTGGAAACTTGTATCAATGCTGTACTTGGGACTCCACCTGCGGATCAAGAAAAAAGGCAGAGAAATTTATGGACAATGAAGATAGCGAGAAGGTATCGTGCAAAAAAGTTCATGACAGTGAAAACCCACATGTCTTTGTACATCTTCTTTGATTAATTTTATGTGTCATAATGTTTCGGGCCATGAATAATTATTTTGCATATGAATATCTGTAAGCGTGGTTTCCTGTCTCTTTCGTAAGAACAGTGCCTCCATTAAAGATCAAGTTGATGTATGCATGCTGGCTGGCTCAGATATTTTTATTGACGTTACATTAAAAATATAACCTATTATTTTTAATTCAAGAATCAAGTCCACGCAGATTAGTCTTGGATCTTTCAGCAAAAAAATTGTGATCTCACTTCGAAAAACACACGAATTGAAAACATTATGGGCGTATATAATTCAAGCTTTACAGAAAATCATGAACTAACTTGCAGCCCTTGGATCAGGCAAAAACAAACGAAGATCAACCCCTTTTTTTGCCGAATTTCAGGAAAGCAGCAAGCTGAAGTTCTTACCTTAATACAACACAATCACATCTGGAGAAGACAAAGAATTAGCAAGAAAACATCAAAGCTCTCTCTCTATATATGTTTCTCAATCTTCAGCTTCAACCATATATATAGATATACACGTGCTGGCTTTATATCTGTGTGTGTGTGGGTAAAATGTTAGGATGCAAAGAAACATGGGATTGGAGAGGAGAATATAATAGTCGTTTTTTAGAGACACAGAAATCAAAGCAATTGTTTGTTGCAAATGGGAGTTCCGATTTGGTTCAAATGATGAAAAATGGGGCATGCCAAACAAATCCCAGTGCCTTTGGCCAATCTGATTCCACCTTTGTGAAAGAGATGCCCCCCCAGACATTTCCAGCACTCACCACATACAGAATATTATTTTATTATTAGAAAATTTGTCTATATTATTAGGCGCAGATACATTACTATCAAATATTAAATTGTTATGTGAATTGTATATAATATAGATTTGTATCAGAAAGGCCACTTCACAGAAAAATCAAATAAATAAAAAAATGAAAGTACATAGCATGCCAAAGTGAGATACATGTACCTGAAAATTGCATGGAAATTACTGCTTTAGACATAGTACATGAGATTCAATAAAAATAACAAAATTATATAACAATAAAAGATATTCATTCAAACTGTTGAAATGCCACTTAAGGCCTGATGGAATGTTCAAGTTGGTGAAATATGTAAATTTGTTGCTAAATGAATGTGTCGAACGTGACTATTACCTAAATTAACTTCTTGTACATTGCCAAATTTAAGAGGTTATTATATATTATCCACGATTTCGCTATCATACACACCTGATGGTGCACATCGGTGTGTATCGTTTACGTGACATCTCATGATTAACTGTCTTTTCATTTTTCTTTCCTCGTACAATCAACCATGAGATGTTCATAAGTGGTATGTACGGGGTGTCCTCCATAGGGGGGGTATACACAGCAAATCCGATATGATCGTTATTCAATTAATATGGACGATATCATTGATAATTATCGTCGTTTGTTAATATCGTGTGTCGGATATAACAGAAGAAACAATATGATCTGATATATCAGTAGATTAGATTAGAGCTTATCTAAATTTGTCTGCCATTAAGTGAGTTCATCAATAATTTTTTCTTAGTTCCTGCTTCTTTAAGTATATTTCTTGTGGATATTTGTGTTATTTTGTTGATTCATTTTGGGAAATATTTCAGCTTCTCAACAATACATTAATACGTACATATAATATCTACATGCACGATTGGATTGGACTTTTCAATATTATAAATGAAAATCAGATCAGAGGGAATAAAATTGAATTTGTAAAATATTCTTTAAATCAAAATAAAATAAGCGCAACGAAAATGAAATGTTACATGTCTGGTTGTGATTATGTAATCTAGTAAAGAGCATGGCCACATTCTTGATGAAAAATCTCTTTCAGTTCTTGTCTCACTCTGTGTCTTCACAAAGCGAGAGTTCGCTGTTTCGTCTCTTTGCCAAGACAAGATATATTAATTTATTTTTGTAGTCTATCCATCTGTATTATATATATATATATATATAAAAAGTTGATAGTGTGGACGCCCACAATGGGCGTCTGTGTGGGCGCCTGGAGATGCTCAGCCGAGCATCTCATGAAATTGTGGAGATGCTCGGCTTAGCATCTGTGGAAAATAGAAATTAAATCTGGAGAAAATTTTATCTCTATTGTTATCAAATTTACTATATAATATAAGACGCACTGTTTTCACACCAGGGTCGGACCGGCCGGTTCGACCGGGAACCGGTGGCTGGTCCGATCCGAAGCAAATAGAAAAACCGTTTTATCGGTTTGACCGGTCAAAACCTGTTGAACCGGTTCAATCGGTTCACGATATTTTTTTATTTTTTTTTTGAAAAAATCATTTTTTAATTATTTTAAAGTATAAAACTAATATTTGGTTATATATTTAAATAATTAATAGTAAATTTGAAAAAATAAATATACTTTTATCCATTTTTATATATTTTTTAGATTTTTCAAATTTTAAAACATATTATTCATTATATTATATTAATATTTTATTAATAAACTATATTTCAGTTGGATCGCTCGGTTGAATCCGGTTGGACCGTTTTTAATAGCTACATCGATTTGATTATCGATCCGATTACGAAAACATTAATAAGACGTACCACTACAGTGAAATCATATTTCAAAATCGTTAGACGTTTCTGGGGCATTTTCGGATTGATTGAATGGAAAATAATAGGTGTTGACTGGAATATACTACCAGTAGGGTACAACTTGACACATATTTGATATGTTATCCCTAGTTTTTGCTAAAATCAAATTTGATCGATGCGTTTCGAGCTATTAGTCAATATATAACTTTATTTCTTATATATGACAACACAAAATATACCTATTATCCGCATTAGATGCATTTAGATTTGTGAGTTTAGAGATTCGCGTATCCAACCGCTAGACCCTTAGAGATCGTCTTACCATTTCTGTTATCATCGACCTTTTATCAATAGTGACAGTATTTCTAGTTAAAAGTTAATATCACTATTTTATGTCTATCTAACCTATCGGAATTGTAAAAAGTGACGTCTAATAAGTTTCCAAGAGGTCATCAATACTGTTGTTACTCTCGTCCGTGCAAAAATTTACATTGAAATGGACACCGAGTCCAAAATCAGAAAATATACGATGTGTGAATACTGTCAATGAAGTGACCAATATTCGCGTTTAAACTAATAAATGTATGGAAAATATTAAAAGACAGTCAAAGATATATTCGGAATATAATGTTTTTGAAAAATTAGTAGATAATAATCATATATATAGCTCAGAGAGACTGTATTCCGTTTTTGTTGATTCCTTAACAAATGAAATGTAATTAAAAAGATTATATAAGACCCTTGTGAGTCTATGAAATTGTAGATTTAAAAGAAAATTGTATTAAACAGAAGGAGGGATGTTGACTACTACGCACGCGTTGCCGGAGCGCAAATTAATATCCAGGCTGTGGGTCCTTCGAAACTCTGAGGGCTTGCGCCCCCCACCCATTTGACTTTTTCTGGTATGGTTCGGTCACAATAAATTCGTGAGAATCAAACTAGTTTAAGTAAAGAAAATTAAAAAATGTCGAGAATGAGACAAATATATATATATATATATTTATCAATTACATTTTTTTGTTTTCCTCTGAAAATAAGTAACGTAATTATGGTAGGGATCATCTCCTGTGATCGGAAATTGGGATTAATTAATATAATGACGTCCAAGGAGTGCATTATTCTCCATCAAGTGGTACTTTATAGAGGTTTTTTTTTAAACCCTTTTTCACCCCTAGCTAGGGAGTAGGGGCTACCTCTACATTCCCAATGCAGAGGAACCTGAATTTGGAGCACAGGCGTGACTGAGGGCTACATTTTCAAACTCAATCACCACACACACAGATATATAATAGTTCCTTCATCTTCAGTCATTTTGTTAATCATTTCTTCTTAGTTTACTTTATGGTCTCTTGAGTTTGCTGCTAAATAGTAAACAAAAGGCAGACATGCTATTTTTTCTGCATTTTTCAACTTGAAATTCTCAAACTTGGGATTCATGCAAACTGAGGAGCCCTAAAACGAAGTGTGTATAAAATATAAGATTAAAGAATTCGAAAAAGGGTTTTTGTTTGTGAAGATGGTTGGTGATCTCGATACATATACAAATACACACACAAATATATATAATACAAACACATACACACATGATTGAAGCTTCTGATAGGTTCTTCTCAAATTTCCATGAATGGACAAATGCTGACACGGGTGCATGCCCGATTGCAGGTTGTAAACAAGGTTCTTGACCCACGAGGAACGAAAATTGGATTTAATTAGTCGAATGTTTTTTAGTGCTTTTTTTATTTTCATGTTTTACGATGAACAAAGTAAGGATCTATATGGAGTGGGGTATATGCTGTACACTTGTGCGTGCATACTGCCTATCTGGATCGTGTGGGTTGTGTTATATAAGTTTTTACTACAGTTATAAAATTCACCTTTCTAGCATAGAAAAAAAAACATGTTTGAGAAATAAGTGATTATTGAGAACTAATTTTCCCCCGAAGTTTGGATTGAATTTAGTCTAAGCAGAAGCTAACGAAGAGTTTGAGTATGAAAAATATTCAAATCTATTTAAGTGTGTTATTTCGAATAACTTTTAAGTATTAGAATTTGTCGAATAAAGGGTCCATTCATATTTTTTTATTTTGGGAGGGTAAAGCGCGCGGTAAAAAGAAATAAATGAGTAGTGTCAGTTATCAGAACACAAAAAAATTCGGATGTGTACTGATTTGTAACACAATTTTTTTGTATTTTGGGAGGGTAAAGAACATATATTGAGTCATTTTATATAAAAACTTAGCATAAGTTTGTCTTATGAAGATATCTTTCATCCCATGACTCCGTGATCTTTGACATGGATTTCAATATGAGACCTCTTTGGTTGAGTCCCAACAGGGTTCTTACATGAGCCAGATCTGGTATGTGTGTGGTGTGTGGGCGCGTGTGTATATATATACTAAAGAAAAAAGCATTTTCAAGATAGATGAAATCGTTGGGGCAAAAACTATTGGCCTTCTGGGCCGGCCCTTCTAAAGCCCGTTGTCTGTTACGACATAGCTTTTCAGCCCAAATTCAAGAAAGTA
Source organism: Dorcoceras hygrometricum (assembly GCA_001598015.1). Classification (NCBI taxonomy): domain Eukaryota; kingdom Viridiplantae; phylum Streptophyta; class Magnoliopsida; order Lamiales; family Gesneriaceae; genus Dorcoceras; species Dorcoceras hygrometricum. The sequence continues at coordinate 78,131 of KV008815.1, forward strand.
TAATTGCAGTATGGCTTTTAAGTATCATTTTGGTGACTTTTTTGTGTGTTCTTATCAGAGTTAATGGTAACTTTGCTTTTATTTTATTTTATTTTTCCCAAAGAATTTGACGTATCTTCATAACCATAAATAGTTATTCCGAAACCGATAAATAATATGTTCAATTATGATAATGATATTAATCATTTTGTTGTAAGTTTCATTTATACTTATTGATAAATAATGCATTTAAGTTAATAATAACTTATGTAGGTATATAAAATTGTTGAAAAAAATTTATTACGACATGATGTGTTAAATTTGATTCCAGCCTTAGACTAAGTTACACTTTCCATATGATAAATCGATATGATATCTATAGGTTTAATCCGATATCATACTATCTCACAATCCCCAATCGGTTCAATCCTAAGAATAAATAACCATCCAGAATAATGGGCTTCTATTGAATTAATCTTGTTTGGGCTACTCACGCTTTTGTGTTATCACACAGTATATTACAAGACTATTTTGCTTTAAAGAGAGGGCTTTTCTTAAAAATAAAGTAAAAATAAAAACAAAATATAAAAATAACGTAAATTGGGGTTGTTTGCAAAACTACCGCAATCCTCTACTACAAACAGCGGAGGTCGCATTCAAATGCAGCGTCCGCTGTTGACAGGTGCGGACGCTGCATTTTTGTTTTTGTTTTGTTTGTACATTTAATTTTTTTAAATGAAAAAAAAACTAAATTGTAGCGGGCAGATCTTGTGCCACTCCTCGTACAAAACTGCATGGTTTATTTATTATTATTTTTTATTTATTTTATTTATTTAAATTTAAAAATAAAAAATACAAAAATTGCAGCGGGCACTGCGATAGTTTTTTTTTTCTTTTTTTAAAACAAATATTATTGTATTTATATATATGGAGTTTAAATTAAATATTTGTTTTAAAAATAAATAAATATTTGTAGTGTGTTTCACTGTAATGTGTAATTCATCCATGTTTTCTTGGAGGAGCGTGAATTTGAACCATAAATATTTTTAGAAAAAGTCCGAATCATAGTTTTCAACTTTGAAATTTTTTGGAAATTCATTATAAAAAATGATATATAAGTACATGTAAAATTTTTCGATGTCTATATTTAGGGTTTTTAAAATTTTTTCATATCGTTAAATATTTGCATCGTTAAAAAACGAAATATTCTAGACATATTTCTAGGTTTTTTGAGAAAACTATACTATGGAATATATTGGATCTGTTTCTACAGATCAGAATCTAAGTTTTGATTCACACAAAATCTGCTACTATTGTACTAACGCTCTACATGACATGTGCAGCTTGCTAAGACTGGAGTAGACGTGAAGATATCCAAACTGGAACAGTAAGGGGACGTCTGAGTTGGACTGATCGAAGATATCTAGCTGGAACAGTAAGGGGACGCCCAAGTTGGTTTAGCAGTTTACTTCCAGAAGTGCAGGGAACGCCAAGCTGGTTTACCGGCTTGGAGCTGTAGCAGCACGAAGATCAAGCGCAGTAAAAGAGGAGAGCAGAGTTCAAGTGCAGAATGTTGAAGTGCAGATCGACTCGAGTGCAGAATGTTGAAATGCAGAGCGACTCGAGTGCAGATCAAGTGCAGAGTACAAGTACAGTGTTCAGGTGCCGCTGAATAACAAAAACGCGATTGCGGGAGGCCTAAACGAAGGAATTTAGCAAAACAGCGGCTTATGTCACGACGTAGTCGTGAGTTTTACTCAACGGATCGTTTCGAAGGGGGTAGCACCGGTCTCATGCGAAAATATGCAAGTTCATCCCAAACCTGGCATATTTTCATACTTGGCTCCCCAGCAGGATTATAGCGAGCTGGTACACAGATAGAAGCGAGCTGGATGAAGAAAAATGTAGCAGCTCAGCAGCGACCTGGAACAAAGCACTGTAGTAGATCAGCTCAAGAGCAACTTAGTTGAGTAGCGACCAGCTCAGTGGACAGACCAGCTCATAGCAAAGAAGAAACAGAGGCAAGCTGGTTAAGGTCAAACCAGCTCAGCAAGCAGAGCAGAGGTCAAGAGCAGAATTAGACAAAAATGACAAGCTAAGAGATTTGAATTCAAGACATTATGAAGATTGCTTATTAGAATTCAAGTCGATTTGATGTATTGACCACATCAGGTACAGACCTGTACAGTGTGCACATGCTCAAAGTCTATAAAGTCTGCAGAAACATTAAATACAAAGGACACAAGGTACAATTATGTCAGAATTTCTCAGAAGTCTTTACAACGGCTATGTGCTTTGTATCCAACGGATTAAATCTGCACAGAGCTATTTATATGAAGAAGACGATGAGCGGACATGTGAGAGTAAGGCGCATACAACAAGAAGATGAGCGCAAAGAAAAGAGCGTAATGTTGTGCGAACCAAAATGCATAACAGCAGAATGCACAACACAAGATCTGGGAAGATAACAGATAACTAGTTCGGACAGGAGCACTTCCCAGTGTGTATGAGATTTATTGAGAGATTATCCTTACACTGTAAATCTCACACACACACACATTCACTCATATTCGAGAGTTGAGCAAAAAATAGTAGATTGAATATGATTCAATACTCTCCATTGTAGTCTTTGGACAGAGACGTTAAACAAGTCTAGTTGTCTTTTACACTGAGACGTTAAAGAAGTATGGGTTGTCTTTCGCACTGAGACGTAAAAGAAGTGTTGTTAGATACACAGATTGCGGGCTTAGTGTGCAGTGGTGTTGCTAGGAGTTCTTACGACCGAAGGTCGTCGGAATGCGTTGTAGTGTAGGGATGCTGCAATCAAAGTCTTTTAGAATCCTTCCCGACTGTGGAAGAAGGGAAGACGTATGAGAGTTTGCTCAGAACTTCCATAAACAAATCAGCGTATCTTCTTTAGTGCTTTACTGCATTCATTCATATGCACTTCATATTTATAAATATGTTTAAAACTGTTTAAAAGGCTTTCAAATCTAAGAGTGCAGTTTGAGTTATTTCCACATGATTTAAATTCATTACTCAATCTGTATCTCGGTGCACATGTATTAAAGAACACTGAGCTATTGCAGCCCAAGTAATAAATAACCAGATCGCTTGCTCTCTCATCGAGCTGGTTTCAACGACCAGCTAGAACCGGGCTCTTGCACTGCGCTGGTTTAGCGTCGAGCTGGTTCAACATAGATGCGATCCGGTTTAAGTTGCGTGCTGGTTTTTCAAACTCTGATTTTAATTGCATGTAACTTACGGGGTTGATGTCAAGACTGTGTGAGAACCAACGTGAGTTGTGGCAGAGCTCACGAACACTATTTCGGGTAGATCGATCCTAACAGAATACTTATACTTTGAAATAAAAGTTCAAAGCTATTATCGTTTTTTAAAAAATTATAATAAACTACTTTTTCACCGTCAAACTTTCTAAAACTATTGTCTAAATACATTTTTAACCATAAACTTTTATATAAAATAGTTGTCTAAACAATTACTTATTATTAAAATAATTTTCAAAACTTTATGCAAAATTATTTTTAGTTTTTTTTATTAAAAATGTTTTTAAAATTTTTCAAAGTGATTGTCCGGTACTTGTTAATCAGCACGCTCATTACCTTTAGCCACTGTTAAAAATCAACACTCATTACCTTTCGCCACTGTTAAAAAATCATTAATTTTAATTTTTAATCCGTTGGGCTTATTATCTGATACTTTTTTATTTTTTATATAAAATAAATTAAAAATCAATAATTTATTATTATTATTATTAATTTTATAGAGTAATTAAAATCAATCGGCTCCCCACAAGAAATAGCATATAAATTGAACGAAGAAGTAGAAGTAGCCTCCTAATACCCCCTTTTAACTAATAATTCAAATGATAAATTACTATAATTTGAATCCAAACATCATTAAACAATTAAAACTAATTTTGAGTGGCTCCCATTATTTTTCCGACTGCCACGAGCCTCTAATTAAAATCCAGTTAAGAAAAGTTGTATTAAACATATAATACAATTCCAAATGCCGCTACTTGCTGGGTTGGGGAGCATGGATGGGACCGATCAAGAGAAACTTCAGAAACTTATATTATAAAACATATTACATATAGATTAAATTTTTGTTAGCCCCTGGAATTCTTATATTACACTAAAATAGTCAACGAGTCACTCGACTAAGGCCATCTCCAACCATTACTCTACTCTGTGGAGTGCTCTATCGTTAAATATACAGATAAGACTTAAGCTTATCTCCAACCATATCTCTATATTCTACTCTATAAAAGAATATTACAAGAATATTCATTCTTTTTCCTTTTTCATTTATATTTTTATTTCAATTATGTTGTATAAAAATAATATTATTTGCTAATTATTTTTATAGTATATGATTATACATACATACTAATTAAAATAATATTTAGCAAACGAATTAAATGCATAAAATAATGATAAAATTTTTAATTAAGAGATAAAAAAAACGGACATCCATGTTATTCGAACTTTGATCGATAATTGATCCCGATCCAAGCTCGATCGAATGTTAATTACATGATTGAGCTCGATTCATGACGATAACAGATTACTCGAGCTCGACTTTCAACAGATTGAAGATGATAGCATCACATTTTTATGGCTAAAGCTTAGCATATATATGGACAAAATAGCCATAAAATAAATATCCTTTTTTGAAACTGGAGTTACACAAGGAACTAGGTAGAAACAATTAAAACACTAACTCAACTCAAAGCTCGACGAAATCAAAGTTGAGAAATGCCACAACCATCTCCAGTTTTAAATATGTAATGATTTGATTGATCTGAAACAACATGAATTATATATTTCCAGCAGTCTCTTAAATACTAGCTTTAAGAAAAAAAAATCAAAGTTGACTGAAACGCTTACGAACTTAGCTAATTTGCACCCCAGTTGAAGCAGATAATTGAATAAAAAAAGTAGTATGAATATTGGAACACTTTCTTAGTGACTTTAATCCATTTCGAAGGGGTGTGAAAAATACACGAGTGACATAATAAGCAGCCTAAAATCCATCTGTTTGCAACTGACAAAAAATGATGTTTTTTTTAAGGATACTGTACGTACTGATTTGTATAGAATATAAACACCTAATAAGATGATTCAATCATGTTTTCCAAATTAAATAAAATGGTCGTTACTTGAAATAAGTTGAACTATACATAATATATTAATAGTTATTATGCATAATTGAACATTCATTATTAGCAATCAATCAATCTGAATAAAGTAATGGTCATTTTGGACTAAGTTCGAAGCAGATAAGATTGATATTTGTCTCAAATTATTTTTTTACTGTAAAATATTTTAGATTGCTCTTGCTCTTTTAAACTTCTCTTTGATCTCACATGGTGTGGTCCAAGCATATAAGCATATATATATATATATATAATCAAATTTATGGAATCATCCCATCTTTATATGATAGTATCATTCACGAGAAATCCTATAGTTGAATTGCGTACGACAAAACATATTCCATGTGATCCGAAATGTGGCCCTTTCAATCTTTAAACTTTCTATAATATGCTTTCCCCGTTGTACACAGACAGATTCTTTGCAGCCAACTGGCTTTAGATCACAGCACATTATTTTTAATATCATTTGAAGTCAATGATTTGTTCATAAATCCCATGATATAAATTCCAACAAGTGCTGTAGCTCCTTTCCAAACCTCGATCTCCATCTTCTAGCTAAAACATTCTCTTCAAATACTAGAATGACTCGTCTGTTAACTCTCTCTATAATATGTATTGTCTTGTGGTCGAGCTCGACTTCTGCACAACTCAGAAGAAATTTCTACGCAAACATATGTCCCAACGTCGAAAGCATCGTCCGACAAGCCGTCACCCTAAAGTTCCAACAAACTTTTGTCACCGTCCCTGCCGTGATTCGCCTGTTCTTCCACGACTGTTTCGTTCAAGTATGTACTTTTTTCATTGATGATTTATCCTTTAGAAGGTATATATACTGTTTTGGAATGGCATAATGTACAGGGCTGCGATGCATCGGTGATAGTGGCTTCGACGGCCCGGAACAAAGCTGAGAAGGACCATCCGGATAATTTGTCATTGGCCGGAGATGGATTTGATACTGTGATCAAAGCTAAAGCAGCAGTGGATCAGATTCCAAGTTGCAGAAATAGGGTTTCTTGTGCTGATATTCTTGCAATGGCAACTCGAGATGTCATTTCTCTGGTTTGTATTTTTTTTCTCTTTAATTTAGATACTCACACCTTTTGTTTTCTTTGTTTTATTAGCATAATTTTATATTCAGTCGTGTGTGCATACATATTTTAGTTGAAACATGAAAGTTATTGATTGTTTATCTGGTATCCTGCATAATCAACTTTCCCACCTCCTTCCTGACTATAACCTGTCAACATGTGATTGGACTAACATTTAAAATTCAATATTTTTGTTATGTTTTTAATAAATTTCGACCAATCACATGGCGCTATGTGATAGTCGGGGAAAGAGTTATGAAAGTTGATTATGCAGGATATCGATTATGTGTTTAATAGCACACATTAAGAGGTCGAATTCGTTATAATCAAGAATCTCTATCGACAAAAGTAACAAAGTAATAATAATCGTAGTAACGAATTGAAAATGGTGTATGCAGGCTGGTGGACCTTCATATGCAGTGGAGTTGGGTAGACTTGATGGGCTAAGGTCCAATGCTGCAGATGTTAATGGGAACCTACCGCAGCCCACTTCTAACTTGGACCAACTTAATGCCATTTTCGGCCGTAATAACCTCACTCAGGATGACATGATTGCTCTCTCAGGTATATTTTACCACGAGGACAATGCCCTAAGGGCGATTGTCCAGTTGTCAAGTTGATTAATTACAAAATTAATTAACAAAATTTTTAAACTTTTTGAGATACACAGATTTTAATAACATTGAGCTACATGCATAGGATGATGTATGGAAAGATCTTTAATCCCATTTTGTTGATCGTCTACAGCATGCCACACCGTAGGTTTCTCCCACTGCAGCAAATTTTCGACCAGGCTATACAGTTTCAGCCGTCAAAATCCAGTGGACCCAAGTCTCAACAAAAATTATGCGGCCCAATTACAGTCGATGTGCCCAAGAATTGTGGACCCAAGAATTGCCATCAACATGGACCCAACGACACCAAGAATATTTGACAACGCCTACTTCAAAAACCTCCAAAATGGAATGGGCCTGTTCACATCCGACCAGGTTTTGTTCACGGATCGAAGGTCCAGGCTCACTGTGAATACTTGGGCCAAAAGGCCGCTCACTTTTAACAACGCTTTCGTTCAGGCTATAACCAAGTTGGGCCGAGTAGGAGTAAAGACCGGGAGGAACGGAAATGTCCGCTTCGACTGTGGAAGATTTAATTAGCTCAACACAGATACATATGCTGGGGTGGCATTCTGTAAGAAATAAGATTTCAAATTGGTTTGATAAGAGTTCGTCTCCTATCTGCGTTTGTATACGAAAATTAAAAAAAAAAAAAATTGGTTGTGTGGAACACAAGATTCGAGCTATCTCGAAAAATGTCGATTGTGCGCGTTATTTTCTTTCGTTCTTTCTTTCTTTTCATTTTTTTAGGGAATCGTATGCAATATGCATATATTGTGATAAAAGAAATATTGCATCGAGTATCTTTGGGAAAGGGTCCAAGCTTTATTTATTTCTTTTGAAGTAATTGTCTCAATAGAAAGAGAACTCATCCCTTTTGTAGTTGGTTTCAAGATACTGTGAACAGTAATGAAAATCAGGTGTGATAATTCCTTTTAGTGACTTATTCTCTTGGAATAACTATCATTTATTTAAATGTTTTTAGCGCGCAATAATTTAAAAAGATTTTAGCTTGCGGAGAATTATACAATGTTATACCTGGTGGAATTCTCGAAACATATATTCTTAAGGAACATTGGATCAATATGAATCCTTTCGACTTGGAATAGAACATTATTGATAGCCCAGAGATTAGAGAACCATTTGTGACAAATACCAGAGATTCACAACATCATTAATTTTCAGCATAAGGACTAAATGTGAAAACACATTGGACTAAATATTGAAAACGACCAACTTACATTACCAAAAATTTGTAGTATTTCCTAGAAATTTTCAAATTATCTTGAATAAGACATTAAAATATATGATTTATGGCAAGTTTAAGATGGTAGATGTAACCCAAGCTTGGTACAAGAAATCAACCAAACTCAAGATGATGCCTACTTTATCTCAATCATCATATCCAAAGTTTGGGCCAAATGCTGACGCAGGAGCCATTTTCGTGCCCCATAGGTGGGTCGTTGCTCAAATGATTGTCCACCCATGACTAAGAATCAAAATCAAGCAGATATTCAAGATCTTGATTTAGGAAGAAAATAATACTGTAATAAAATTCCTCAAACAATACAATGGGGGGACTATCAAACAGGCAACCAAGCAGTAGCAAAAACAACATTGTGTCCTTTCCATGTAAGCACAGCATCCTCTTCTTCTTTCTTTACTCCCCAGCCAGCTGCATGCTCGTCCAGCATACTCTTCACCTCTAAAATTGCATCTTCGCTGAATCCGATGCCTCGAAAACTCGCGTCTCGCATTCTTTGTACCCACTTGCTCTTGGGTTCGAGCCTCTCAACTCTCTGAGGCCCCTCATTCGAAATCACATTCTCTATCTTCCAACAAATGTCAGCTTCATACCACTGTCTCTGCTTGCTGCCCCGTGGAAGAAAAGAGTCCATTGTATCATAGGGTATCCATAGATAATTGTAAGCTGATCTTAATCTGCTAACTAGGCTGCCTGACGTGAAATCCGCGTCTTCATCGACTAATATGACGATTGTCGGATCCAAACCTCGTATGGACTCGAGAAACATGGTTCGGAGCGACAGCCTGGACGAGGTTCGGATCGAAACTTGAGGCTGATTTGGGTTATTTGATAGGGTTTCTTCTGAGATGTAATGAAGCATCATGTGGCAATTTATCACCAGTGCTTCGCCATTTTCGGCACGTACAAAATGTTGCAGTTTGAGGTCCTCGATCAAAGAAGAGAACCCATTTTTCGAACTCGAAGGGATGACTCTAAAGTCCATTACAATATTGCGGGATCTTGCGAAATTGATTAATTTCAGGCCTAGTTCCTCGTAAGAGAGATCTAACATTGGCGGGAAATCTTCCATGGTGCCGGCCACCGTTAGCTTGATAACCGGCGGCGGGTCGAGCCGCGTGGACATGGAGTCGATAAAGGTCGGAATCTGCATGCAATGTGTTAAACTCAAGTCGACTATATGAACCACCGAGTACCCTTCGACAGCTTCCAGAACCGCAGCGTTAGCCGCCGTAAAACCGAACCTATGCCATGGTGTCAAGTCCACGAATCCCGCGAGCTCGATAATAGAGAATTTATGATTGTTCATGGCTAGATCATTTGCTTGGACATTAGCCATGGCGGTGAGCAGCTTGCAGGTTCCAATCTTGGCGGCGCGAGCGATGAGAGCCCGGAGGAAGCCGCAAGTCAGCCGCTGATTCGAGTCTCCGTCAGGAGGAGCAATATTGTTAAGTACCCACAAGATTTGTTGAGCAAGAGTGGCGTCATTGCTTTCCAGGGCGTTTGCGCAGTGGATCAGCAATTGTTCCATGCAATTCGCATCCCCGAAATTCCCCACAGATTTCGGCGTGGGGAATCCCGGCCATGGCCGAGCCCGAATAAGCTGGTTCTTGTTCATCGGAAGAGATGGGAATGGAGGGATTTGATTCAATGGCGGTAAAGTTTCAGTAAATTGCATCATTGGGGATAGATTAAAACCAGCAAATAATTATTATGACAGGAAAAGAAAGATTTTATATATATGTGCCGAAAAGAGAATTTGAAGGAACAAAGAAAGCAAGGGGAATCAAGAAAACCCAAAGGGGGACAGAAAGAGAGAAAGTGACTAGACTGGAAGTGGTACCTGACAATTGGGAATTGCGAGACGATCCATTATCTCTTTATTTTGAAGGAAAATTCTGCAAATGAATCAAAGAGAAATCGACTGTTCAACTTTTCCAAAAGGGGGTTAAAGTTATTTCCTTTTTGTGGGTACAAAAGGGATCTGGTGAATCTTGGTTTAAAGCTAGCAAATTTAAAGAATACAAACTCTTTTAGCCTACTTTAACATATATGTAAGTGACCGATTTTCTACCAAAAAGAAATAAAAGAGAGACTCCTTTGAAAGCTAGTACGAGCATAAAAACCAGAGAATTAAAAGGGGATATTTGAACTTAGAAAAGGGTGTAATATAGAGGAGAAGTGGTGGCCTGATGGGTGCACGACGGAGAAAGGAGGAGGTGCGGCCAAGAAAAGTCGAACTTTTAAAAATAATTAGTTTTGTTTCTTTCTAATTATTAGAATTAAATTACATTTATGGTTTAGATCAAGTCATTATCAATATATATACATACAGCACGTTGCTATAAGCATATGTAGGGATTTGTTTCTTTTGCAACAATGTTGGTGGATATAACATGCATTATGTGATTCAAAATATTAGTAAATTAAGATTATTTTACAAGTAACTTTTATGATTGGAATTATTAAAAAAGGAAGCACTATAAATAAAAGCATTTGACATCTCCTAGATTACCCCTTTATATCTTTGTTTAATATAAAGGGGTGGTTTTATGAAAAGCAATCTCTCATTGTATTAATTTTTATCTATCAAATTCATCTAGTCCTTCTATAAGCTTGTAGAGTTTGATTGATTACTTATAAATCCAAGATCGCAACAAAGTAACAATTCAATATTTTTATTACATATATGTCATATATATATGTATATATTTAATTAAAGAACATATAATTTAAATTTAAATCTCCTAGTTTAGGAGGCAAGATTAATTCCACTAGGTTTGGGTTTTGGTGACAAGTGAGGTGGCCGGCCAGGCATGAGTTTTTTGTCAACATATGGGACTTGTAATTTGTCACTTTAACAGTAAAGGCTGAGTGCTGTAAAGTTTTGGCTTACTCAAGGGCTATATGTATAGAATCATCATGCCCAAATCATTTTTGTTGAGGATACAAATAATATATATAAGAATTCCACTTATGCTGCTAACTACACCTACTTCAAGAATGGCCCTTTTCCTCTATATTTGTGTCAATATATTCCTTGGGTGAAGCAGAGACAAATTGTTAATGAACACTTCAACACCACACCTTAGTTATACTCTTTTGATTTGATGTGGCCATGACTTGTTTATTTGATTTAAAAAAGTTTGTGCGTATGTGTAATGCTTATTCATTTGTCCTCTTTGCTTCACCATGCATATCTCCTATAGCGTAGATGACATACAAACATATATATATATATATACATATATATACTAGAAAATATGAATATTTTAGAGATTCTAAAAAACAAATCATGACATTCTTTTGTTGATTAGACACAAATTTAATATATAGCATATCATAAGATATATGCCCTTTTTGGTCTTACCTAGCTAGCAAGTTATATGTTACTCCCATAAAAATGTTTGGATACACAAGATATTACTCTCTTTTTTTTTTTTTGAAAGCAACAAAGATGTTACTTAAATATATGTGAGATTCATATATAATTGCATGGACTTATGCATATATGATATAAAGAAAATGAAAAGAAACCCACACATATATTTATGTCTAGCTAGCTAGCGTCACAAACTAAATATTTGCGATCCATATCACACACTTTGAGACAGAAAGATAAGCTTGTAAACCCTAAAGGTGAAATGTATAAATACGTGATTAAATATTGCAGAAATGTTGTATTTCCAAAGAACAATGAGAGTGAGGGAGTAAAATTAAATAGGGAGCAGTTGCATGTTAGGTTCTCACAATCGAGGGACCCTCGGATGACTCGATACGCAGCCAAATATTTGTGCTGCATGCAATCAAAATTAGCAAGGAAGGGTCTTTTTCCATGTCAATTCAACAATTTGAGGATGAGCCTCTGATTCATGAATTCCATACTCTTATTTTGTTAATAAATATTCCCACTTGAAATGTGTACCACAAATATATATTCAGATGGCATGCAATACTATTAAGAATTACATATCCATAGATAGTCCAGTATAATATCCTATACATACATGGTTTTGGTATTTATAATAATTCAAAAGTTCCCAAGTTCACTTCAGGTTACAACCAGGCGTACGTTTGTATATATGAAGAATTAAAAACGCATCCCTTAATTAACTTCATGTTGCACCAAATTTTGACTCATCACATGCAGGAGCAAAGCTTATAAAAGAGCTTAAACTTTGGCTAGGGCTTTTCGAGTTAACGATTTTTCTTTGTTAAAAAACTTGTTTCATAACTTAATTCGATTTGAGCAGATCGATGATCAATAAGTCTCTGCAAGCCTCTAGCTAGCAGCACATTAACCAAGCACTACAACTATCCAAAAAAAAAAGGGGTGCATAAATAAAAAACTTATCCAGTGATAAGAAACCTGGCATGTAAGCGACGGAAGAGAAATTGTAAACTTGGAGGTAACATGTGATGATCACACTCCACATATGGATTACATCCAACGGATCCATATACAATATCCTTTTCTTTATCATCCTCTGTTTGGATCTTATTGCACCTCCACATGTGACACTCTCGCCTTTTGCTTTTTAATCTTTTGTTCTATTTCATTTTGTTTCAATCTACTGATGATATGTAAGTTTTATATTAATTATATATATATGTAGTTGCCCCTTCCACCCCCACCTCGAAAATAGACAACTCCATCCATCGATTGGAGCAGCCCAAAACACCTTAATCCCATGTATGTATATATGTATATTTATATGACATTGACGTGCATGTCGTAACGCATATATTTTATAATTTTCTGATTATAAGAAGTTGAGATACTATATATGTGAAGTAATGGCTAATGGTTCCGGCCTTCTGTGTGATCAGTTGTTCATATAACACAGTTAGGAGGTAGCTAGATTTTCTGTCCCGACCCTTTTAGGTAGTCGAATTTATCGATAGCGCAATGGTTTTTTCCGTCGGAGTGTTTATGATACATATCAGTAGTGTCCGATGTCATATAAGCGTTACAACGAAGACGACTAAAAAGTGTAAAACAAGCAAATTTTGTATCAAAACCACCTTTGGACTATTTTAATATACACAATACAAAATAGATGAACTTGTATTAACATCTTTAGCTGGCCAACTTTGGGCATCAACTCACAAGTTGCCAAAAACGAACAATGGTGAAAGTTTTACGATAAATTATTTTCTAAGCACATCAAAAAATAATAAATATTGATTAATGCGATATCCAGCATAATATCCGTCTGTCCTAATTCGTTTAATAAATATAAAAAGGACAGGATATAGAACGTCGCTCTAGTGATAAATATGGTTACAGGAAATTGATAACTAAATAAGGGTTTTGTAACATAAATCTATTTTATTGTAAGTAAAATATTATATATATTTATTTCATGGGCTTATTTAGTTTTCATTTCAATCTACTAGTTAACTTGGAGAAAGTCATATCACGCTTGACTGACTTCGTTGTCGCATCTTGTCCGTAATATAAATGGTCCAATTTTATAAAGAAGTTATGAATCTCATTAAATTTTTTGAGTATGTAATGAATATTAATTAGAAGAATCTTGAAGTAAGCATATAGGGCGAGTCAAGTGAAGACAAGAGAGCTGAATTTTAATGTAGTACTAAAGCGATGACTCTGAGGAATTCAAATGCAAGAGGACAATTTATGTGGGAAAAAAAGAATACAAATTGAGAATTCTTAATAATTTTGGAATTTTTTGTTTAGGGAAATTCTCGACCATCCAATAATATTCGAGCATATGCGGGAATTATTTAATTTGAGCTGATTTAATTCCTCAAACTACACAAAACGAAGAGCATCAACAGTGGGCATGAAAAGGTAGTCACGTGCTTGAGATACTAAAATTTAGGTAGCAAGACTTTTTTATTTCACAGTGCAAAGAGGAAGTGTGTGATTATATTGAGGACTATTTAATATGAATATTAAAATTTGAAATTCTATTTTTCTTGTCTATGATTGATTTTTAAAATAAATCAAATCTTAATTTTGATTAACACAAACAAAAATACAAATGTACTTACCATAAAATTTAGGTCGAATAATCTATTGACATACATAACGGAGTATAACAGCCATCACGAAACATCTTACCCAAATCATAGGGAAACCAAAGTTAAACATCCAAAATTTATTCATTCTAGAGTTGCGTACACGGAAGTGGGACATCTAAATAATTTATAATCCTTGTAATTTTCAACTGATGTATTCTAATTAAAATGTCTATTCTGGATTATACCTCGTAAGCACAAGTTTCGTTGCCAATCATTACTATTAATTAATGCTAGCGGTCTACTTTCCTTTGTTAATAAGCAACCATGTTACAATTAGGTAATAAATGACAACCAAGTTGTGGAACTCATGACAATTGACAGAGGTTTGAATTAACTATCCCTTGTTTCTTGCATTCAACACTCCATGTAATCCGAAACTAGTTTCATTTCATGACACATGTAACCAAAAACACGTGAGGATGAATTCGTTTAGGGGAAATTAAGATAATCATGAAAAACCATATGAAAAAAATGGGAGAGTTAGATGACTTTATTTAGGACGAAACTTTCCCCAAATTAGCTAATATATTTGATCGAGACGAGACCACTCACCCCCTATAATCATGGCTCTAACTACTCATTCATATAATTAGTTGAGTGGGTGATAGAAATAGAAACCGATGCAACCACCTGTTCAGGGATCGAAAAACCAAACAAACAACAGATTGCGTCTAAGCTGGTTCAGCACGTAGCAACGCTGCTACGTGCTGGTCCAAATCGTGTGCGATCTGGTATGTGAAAATACGAGCTGCAATAATTCAGATTCTTGAAAGATTTTAGCACCGAGAAGTTGATCAGGTATGATTAAAATCATGCAGAACAACCTGAAATACTCTCTGAAATTGAAAGCTATAAACTGGTTTAAAACATAAAATGTGTGAATGCAGTAAGCTGTTGTAATGCCCAGAATCATTAAGAAGAGGATTAGTTTAGCATTTCAACATTGACGAATTAATGAAGCTTGATTATGAGTTCGGATTTCTTCTGGAAGTGTTGAGTGATTAAGGAACTGTGTATTGTTAGATTTCGCTAAGTATGCCAGACGAAGTAACCAGACGAAGCGATTTGATAAAATCAGCAGCAGGTTACTGTAGCTCGCGACTGGTTGAATTTTGAAAATCCGTTAAAGTGTTATTTTTGGTTACAGCTGGAAACAGACGCGCGAATAGAAGGGTCAATGAGAAAGCGCCACGTGTTGGTTACTATTACGCACGAGGAATCAGCAGCAAGAGTTTCTTACGCATCTGCTGGTTTATGTACCTGCTGGTTATTGATGTATACCTGCTGGTTGAGAATGTATCGGCTGGTTGATGATGACGTAGGTACGACGTCGACGTTTTGGTAATAAACGAAAAACCAGTCGAGGTGAAAATGGTTCCAGCTGAGACATTAATGCGACATCGTTTTGACTTTTGACTATGAGCCTTGATACGATGTCGTTTAGCAACCAGGCGAGGAATTGGGAATCAGTCAATAGATTGTTGTATCTGCTGGTTGTCCAGTCGAGGGATCAATGCGACACCGTTTTGATTATAAACAGGAAATGTTGATACGATGCCGTTTCGACTAATGTTGCGAAATCAGCCGTTGGAATAAGAGAGCGACCAGCTGCTGGTTTCTGTTAATAAAGATAGTACCAGCTGATGATATGTAACGACGTCGTCAAGGTTAGTTATAACGACATCGTTTTGAGTTTTGAAGTGTTGCGACTGGATTTATGTTGCGACTGGATTCATGTTGTTGCGACTGGTTGCGATTACAGCTGATTGTTGCGTCTGCTGAAGAACAAAAGAATGATATTCGAACAGCAACTGAGGACGATCAACAGCAGTTGAGGAATCTGTTTATCGTTATCCACTTTCGAAGCGGTGGGAGTATATCTTGTATGAATACTCAGCATGACACGTGGAACTTACATAGAACACGTTGGAAATGCTGCAGAAATACAGAGATCGATTGTCTATAAATAGGAATGAATTTGAAATGCTGTGATCATCTGGATTTCAGTTATCGACCTTTGATCTTGCAAGTATCTTCGGAAGTGAGGAACAGAGCGTAAGAACGTTAACGGAAGCATTTTGAAAACAGAGGAACAAAGGTATAATCTGACAGAAGAGTCAGGAATAGATTACTCGAGAATGATATTTCTTGAGTATTCCGCTGAAATCACATACATATTTGATTACTGTTCTTGATTTAGAACTTGAGTTATGTGTGTGTCGATCCATCACAGATAGTGGATCTTTTATATTTGCATGAGTTTGCATATTGAAGAGAATTGAATTGATTCTAATGCCCAGGACTGAGTTGGCCTGATTTTCGAAGCCGGAGATGGTTTCGATAGATGAATATTCATGTCAAGATCGGATACGAATCTTGATGGCGTCGAACTGATATGGAATCAATTCTGAGATTGAAGAGGAGAACTAGAATCATTTCATTACATTGCATTTGTTTTACAGTTGATAAACTGTTATGCATTTTAATGTTGTTATTCGTAACTGCTGATTATACTGAGATGATTCTCACCGGAGTTTATCCGGCTGTTGTTTTGTTTTGTATGTGTGCATGACAACATGAAGAAAGAACTAGTGGGGAGCAACCATGGGTAACGAGAGATAACTACCTAGACGCTGGATCAGCAGCAGGAAGACTAAACACCAGCTGATAGTCTAGAGATAGTCTAGATGTTTGGACAGTGGAACTTAGGTTGCTCAAGTCTGGTTTTGTATATAAGACATAAGCGTGTACTAGTGAACCTAGTTTGTAATCGCTATGAACCATGAAGCATTCGTATAAATGAATACTATTTTCGATACAAGCTTTGTCTTGTTGCTTCTGCTGATTTACGCTTCTGCTGGTTTAAATTTTTTTTTTTTGCAACTTATGTATGAACCAAATTAGAATTATTAAACTTGTTTAGTTTAAATTAATAAACCCACTGATTGAGATTAGAGGATTAATTGTGAGCAGAGAGCCTCACAACTGTAAAGAAAATACGCTGCAATTTGTTTATGGATGTTCGGAGCTCAATATCCTACATCTTCCCTTCTTCCACACAGGAAAGATCCACTAGAAGATTTGATCTGTACAGACCCGATCTGACAGCCCGCAAGCTGCAAGAACTCCTAGCTTACTGTTGCACACCAGCTCGCAGGCTGTGTGACTAACTAACACTTCTTTTTCGTCTCAGTGATAAAGACTACAATGAAAGTTTGGTGTGTTTATGATTCACTCAACTATAACAATTAAGCTCTCGACTCTCAATATGTGAGTGAATCTGTATGTGAGAGGTTTACAGTGTAAGCTCAGTCTTAGTGCTTCTCTCAAGCTGATAACTCATTGTCTTCACATTTCTGTGCAGTCGATTATAGATGACTCATGAAGCTCTCAGCAGTGCACCAGCTCACACCTGGGCACTGGCACGACTTGTACACCAATTACCACCTAAGTGTACAAGCTCTCGAATCTTGCACGTGGCACTAGCTCTCTATTTTGTTTCGTGCCTCTCATGTATATCATTACTAAGTTCATCTTCTTCTTCAGTATAAATAGCCTCTATGCAATTCTTCCAGTTGGACACAAAGATATGACCGTTGAAAAGGCTTCTGAAAAGTTCTGACAATGTTGTACCTTGTATCCTTTATCATTTAATGCAATCGCAAGTTTTGTTGATTTTGAGAATTCTGAACCTTGTACCTGATGCAGACACCAACCAAATCAGTTTGCACTCGATTAAACCATGCATCGTATACTTATGTTCAAACTGCTTTGCTTCGATCTGTTTTCTGGTCTTGCCCTGAGCTATTCTCTAAGCTGCTCTTGTTCTGAGCTGGTACCTCTATGCTGCTCTAGCTCTAAGCTGGTTTCTCCCAGCTGGTTCGCTTCTCATATGACCTGCTCTTGAGCTGTTTACTGCGCTTCTTCTCTAAGTTGCTCATGTTCTAAGCTGATCTGAACCTGCTCTTCTCTAAGCTGCTCTTGAGCTGTGCTTCAACTGATCTGAGTACTAAACCGCTATACGACCTGACCTGAGCTAATTTATTATTCTAATCTGTTCCTGAGCTGATTTGTTCTTAGACAGCTTGGCGGTCCTTTTCTCATCTTGCATCCTTTGTTGGACCAGCTTGGACGTCCCCTCAGTGTTTCAACTTGGATGTCATGTGCTAGATCAGCTTGGGCGTCCCCTCACTGTTCTAACTTGGATATCTTCTTAATTGTACTCAGTTCATCGTTGCTATCAGCTCGATGCTATTCTGCTACAGTGTTCTTCTTCTTCGACACGCAGCTGATCTCTGAACCAGCTTGCGTCCTACGCACTTGATTAAATTGTTAGAAACATATAAGCAGGTTTTGTGTTAATCAAAATTCAGAGTCTGATCTGTAACACAGATCCGACAGTGGGTGATCCCGGCTTGAATTGTGCACATGATCAATGGAATTGCTTTGACACGTTTTGAAAGTAAATTGATTTTGAGTTTGCCTCCCTTTGGTTAGGGAGTTCTATTTAGAGTCTGAAATTGTATTATATTTTGGAATGTTATCTAATTCTCTTTAAATCGTTCGAAAAAATTATTTGAGTATGCTCTATAATATTTATAAATAGGTTTTCTCATGTATTGTCTCTTTGGAAATACAGTAAGATCATGTAAAACTCAAAATATTATAGTGAAACATTTTCATCCTACCAGTACTTTGTACCATAATAATTGTTAGGGGTTTCTCACGTAAAAAATTTGATGTTCATTTTTATGCTCCAATTTCATATTTATATCTCAAGATGTCATTTATGAGACTAACATAACATTTTATAAACTTTATTCTCTTCTTTTTCCTTTGTTACAAAAAATTGCAATATAAATAATTCTAGAGAGTCTGTCGGTTCTTGAGAATCAAGAATATTTTTTTCTATAAGTGACAAAGTGCCAAGAAACTTGGTTGCTTTTAGTTATAGAATATCACCATCTTGCATAAACTGTGAACTCTAACTATAATAATGTGAATTATAATGGATCCGTCCAGCACGCCCTGGCAAGATGTTATTTTTTTAGAATTTTAAGAAGATAATATTAATTAAATCCAATATATCTGCCATCAATAAAAATACATTATAATAAATTTTATCGGGAGAGGCTTAAAATTGTATACACTTTCATGTGGTTGTTCATTCAACTTTAATTTTAAATGTAAATCTTCCAAATGTGGGATAAATCTTATGATACACATAGAATTAGGCCCAGACACTGACCTGGCCCAAACCTTGTCCACTTGTATACGACGCCGTATTGCCATCTGATTTGGGAGAAAATGAGGTTCCAATTGGGAGCAGGGGTCCCTATAGCACTGGAAACAACTAAAAATATTTATAGGAACCCTTGCTTCATTTGATGGCCGTAAGGCCTTTCCGATTCATAGCCTCTCGTCAACACCATTGCAGCTGCTCCTTCCTGTCCTCTCCGCCGGCCGCTCTCTTCCGCCGCATCGCCTACCAATCCACCTCGATTTCTCAGATACAACGCCAGCAACAAGAAAAGTCATCACCGCCGCCGCAGAGCCAGAAACAGCAGCTCTCGTCCATCAGTCGACGCTCCGGGATATCCGTTCCTGAGACCATGGCTCAAAAGATAGGGAAATCTATTCGCCGGCCTGGAGCCCCATCCAAGGCGCGGGTTTACCCCGACGTCAATGTCATCCGCCCTAAGGAGTATTGGGATTACGAGTCCCTCACTGTTCAATGGGGGTAAAGGATTCTCTTCGCGTAATTTTGGTTGTTGGAATTGATGTTGTTCGTTTTCTGCCATTTTTTAGGGTTTTAATTGGGCTTGACAGGGAACAAGATGACTATGAGGTGGTGAGGAAGGTGGGGAGGGGAAAATATAGCGAGGTTTTTGAGGGTGTTCATGCCACCAACAATGAGAAATGCATTATCAAGATCCTTAAACCTGTCAAGAAAAAAAAGGTTTTCCTTTCCTTCTGCGCGTTGTCTAATTTCAATTTAATTCTTGTCTATTAAACTACTCTCTGTTGAATTTTTTTGGGCTGATGGGCTCTCAGTTTAATGACTACCGTAAATGAAGGGAAATTGAAGTTGATGACAGTTTCTGCCGAAGAGTTATTGTGTTCTCACTGCACAGAGCTTTAATTTTGCAGAATCCCCATTGTTTATGAAAAGCTTCTTTTTTAAGAAAATCAAAGAGTGCAATACCTTCATCACATAGGCACTGATAGGAAGCAGAACTGAGTGTCACAAAATTTTCCTGGAAACTGTTTTTTCATCACTGAATTGATTTCATGAGACATAAACCGGTGACTAAACCTTACGTGAGGAGGGGGTTAGGGATGATCAATTAAGAACTTAGTGTCTCTGAAAACCATTTGGTTTAGGAACAGGTGTGGCAGAAATATGAGCCAGTTTGCTCCCTTTTTACTTCTTGGTTAGTATATGTGTTGGAGTCTATCTTGGAGGCCTTTAGAACTTAGGAAACAAAGTGTTTCTTGCCAAGTTAGTTCATGTTTCTTTGAAAGTGTGCGCCGTTTTGGTTCTTAGACTCTCTGCACTTAATTATAGTAATGTTCAATACTGTGGATGTTAGTGAACCAAGATCGTGGCATTCTACTTCAATTTAGAAAAGTGTTTTGTTACTGGCACTATGAATGACAATTTTTAAATTCTTTTCCTCAAGTTATCTCCAAATATTGCAGGTTGTTCTAATAATATGTCAAACCCGTTCTTTCATTTTTGTCGTAGATTTATTGATTTTTTTTTTCTTTTTTTGTCACTTTCATTTTTTATTTCTGTGAAAAGGATTGATGCTTCTGTTGGAGCATGAAGACGAATATACTGGTGGACTTACACTCATATTTACTGGTGCAGATCAAGAGGGAGATAAAAATTTTACAGAATCTCTGTGGTGGGCCCAACATTGTAAAGTTGCTTGATATTGTAAGAGACCAGCAATCAAAGACACCAAGTCTGATATTTGAATATGTGAACAACACGGACTTTAAAATGCTGTATCCCACACTTTCAGACTTCGATGTTAGATACTATATATATGAACTATTAAAGGTGAGTTTGTTTTCTTCCTCATGTTCTGAAGCCGTGAAGTCTCATGCGTTTGACTCAGTTTCCATCTCTACTATTATTCTGGACCAATCATTTGTTTTCTAAACTTAGCAAAGTTACTTTACTGTGCCAGCAAATTCGTAGGTGTTCGTGTTATCAGTAAGTAGATTAAAGCACAGAAAAGAATGGCACGCCATCACTCTTCGCTATATGTTATGAAGATTTTTTTTTTCATTTTACAATATGCAGGCATTAGATTACTGCCATTCTCAAGGTATCATGCATCGTGATGTCAAGCCTCATAATGTCATGATTGATCATGAGCAGCGTAAACTCCGTCTTATAGATTGGGGACTAGCAGAATTCTATCATCCTGGAAAAGAGTACAATGTTCGTGTAGCTTCAAGGTTACCGTCTCAAACTCCATCTTATTGTTGACATCGCTATGGCTTCTGCATCTATATCTGGCTGTAGTTACTTTTTACTTACTATATTTTTAGGTTCTATGTATTAAATTGTCCATGTTATAGCTTATTGCAGAATTTGATAGTAATGCTTACAAATATTAATATTGTTGTAACCTAATCTTGCACATGTTCGTATTTTTTCTCAGTGGGCTGATCTGCATCTATTTATTTTATGGACTGCAATTTCTAGATATTTCAAGGGGCCTGAACTCCTCGTTGATTTACAAGACTATGACTACTCCTTGGACTTGTGGAGCCTTGGCTGTATGTTTGCAGGAATGGTATGCATTATTCACTCCGCTCCTCTACCTGGAAAAATATATGTTTTATATGTGAATTTTTATGAGACTTACTAGTTCTGTGGACATATGATTGTAAATGGACCTGTACACTCATTTAGTAGGCCTTTTCTCTGATGAAGCAGCACTTAGTGTCATTCTGTTGGATGATTTGAAATCCTATACATTTGGCATACTAAGATTATTTATTGTGATTATTGTATAAGCATTTCAGTTTATGAATCTTCTGATACATACTTGACGTATCATTTGGTGGGTCTCCTCTCTAATAAATTTGCACTTCAGGTGTCATTTGGATGGATTTAAAATCCTGAAGATTGGCTTTGTTTTTAGTACAAAAGAATTTAGTAGAGTCGTGTACGTATTTTAGTTTATGAGTGTTTCCCAAAGCCCTAGATGAATGATTTTTATCTGCTTGCATGGCATCCATGGATGGCAGTTTGAGGAGGTTGAACATTCAATTCTCCAAGATTTTCCTAAATTTACCCTGAAATGGGACTGATAGTGATAGCATGTGTACAGATATTTCGCAAGGAACCTTTCTTTTATGGGCACGACAACTATGATCAACTGGTCAAGATTGCAAAGGTATATTGCTTTTCGTACTGGAAATGCCTCTTATTGAAACTGTCGTATGGTCTCACAGTTTCTTCATGAATAATTTTACCAATTTATATTGGAGTTTTTTGTGTCAAGATTATGTCAGACAACATGCTTCATTCTCTCTCTTTGTGGCTAAAGAATAATATTTGAAGACTGAAGTATACGCTGGTTTTTATTCTCCTATCAATGTTTTTTATCACATTTCTTTGAATAAATAGGTCAAAAACCGTGATATCGAGAATGGCAAAACTAAGCAGTCCGTATATCATGACAGGTGTTGGGAACAGATGAGTTGAATGCATATTTGAACAAGTACCGCTTGGAATTGGACCCAAATCTTGCAGCCCTTGTCGGAAGGTAGCTACATAAACCTGAAACCTGTTCACTTTATTGGCATGTTTATTGGTAGTTGAGAATCTCTGTGCTTTGTTAATCTAGACATAGCAGAAAGCCATGGACCAAGTTCATCAACTCTGATAATCAACACCTGGCTGTTCCCGATGTAAGAAGCATTATTATGTGTTCAGAATCTAATACTTCTACTATTTCACATTTAACTGATTCTAAACATTATTATTTTGTTTCTTTGTTTATCTTTCCTTTTTTAAGGCTATTGATTTTGTTGACAAACTGTTACGATATGATCATCAAGAAAGGCCAACCGCAAAGGAAGCAATGGTAAAAGTCTCTAA
The DNA here is from genome assembly GCA_001598015.1 of Dorcoceras hygrometricum. Taxonomy (NCBI): domain Eukaryota; kingdom Viridiplantae; phylum Streptophyta; class Magnoliopsida; order Lamiales; family Gesneriaceae; genus Dorcoceras; species Dorcoceras hygrometricum. The sequence goes on from KV008815.1 coordinate 101,436, forward strand.
CTACCAGCACTCCCTCTATGGATTTTTCTTTTTTTTTTTGGCTTTTGAAAATGTGATAGATGCTATTGAAACCATTTGATTATGGAATCATTGATTGTGCTGCTGACTTGTGGTCTCCTCTTCTGACCAATTTATTGAGAGGAAAAATATTATTTTGATTCAAGGTTACAGCTCACCTGTTGGTTTATATATTTGGTACCTATTTGGCTATTCCACACACTAAACTAGACGATGATTCTTTCCTCTCCAAATATCAATTTATTGATTGTAGTAATTTTTTGCAGGCTCATCCTTATTTCTACCCCATAAGGAATGCAGAAAGCAGCCGGAGTCGTGCCCAGTAAGACCAAGTGCCAGATACCGCTGAATGATTCGAAGGATCATTCTCCGCCTGGGTTCTGACATTCTTGCCTCTGTGCTATGATTTTACGAATCATCTAGTCATTGAATTGTGTTTCACAAGTTGAGTGTGATGCTATTGGCTAATTCATTCACAAGCATTTACTTTTAGACTTCAATATGAGCGCTCTCAATTAAGCATTCTCCTTTTGTGTTTGGTGAGGCAAGAGGGAAAAAAGTTTGTCTTCCCTCGTCAAAGAGCTATCTCTTGTGTTGATTTTCCCCCTTGATACAAGATTCTGAGTAATTTGTACAATCATGAGATAGAAGAAGTGAATTTTCAATTATGGTAAGACTTTATTAATCATTAGTAGGAGACGAACAAAAACTTTTTAAGAGGCAGATTGAAGTTGAGATTTATGGGATTGTTCATATATATATGGAATTGCACGAACTAGAAAATTAAATCAGCTGTCCCTATAAAATCGAAAAAAATGAACCAAGAAAAACTAAGTAAATCTTTTGGATTTAAAACCCGTCTTTTAAATATCGAAAAATAAAAGTATGTGCGATAGATCGGCTTTGACATTTAAATGCGGCAGCAGCCAAAAAGCATTTTTCATAGTTATTTTGGTTGCCTGAATATTATGTAACTTGCAACTTGCAAGGAGAATCAACTTGGGAATGCCGGATGTGTGAAAACAAGATCGCTTGGATTTTTCGTGGTCTAGTTTGAATTTATAATTTTCTATTTAACTTTCAGGGAAACACTCGAATGGTCAGTAGCACGGGTTTTATTGTTAAAAAATTGAACAAAAAAATGTAGGAATTTCATTTTTTATGAAAAACCGAGAATCATTGGATCCCAAATGTGGGCATTATTATATTTTTTTCTAATATATTTATTAATTTTTATTATATTAATATACATCCTTATAGTTTAATTTGATTTTTATCATTAAGAAAGATTGAGATTTACTGATTATAGGTTGTTTAAAAGATACAATTATCGGTTGGATTTATTTTTTTAAAATTTCTTGATAACTGCTTATAAACTATCAAAACTTTCACATCTTATAACTTTCACAAAAGTTTACAAAGCAAATTTTAGAATTTATATGCTCTCAAACATTATAACTTTAACAAAATTTTACTATAACAAATTTTAGAATTTATATGCTCTAAAACAGTTTAGAAGATTATTCATAGAGGTTACAAATTTTTCCGAATACTTTCTTTTAATCTTATTTTATATATCACGTAGTTTGAGAATTTAATATACCAAATGTTATATATAACACCAAATACTTATTAATGTAAATATATAACCGTACATATCTTCTTAAATCTTGACAATATGAATAAGTTATTAATGTAAATTTTATTTTGCAAGAGTATATTAACACATTATCTATAACCTATGGAATGAAAAAATTAAAACTAACATATTAAAATATATGTTTATATAACATACATAAACTAACTAAATGTGTTTAAAATACAACATTATTTTAAAAAATACTCAATTTAAGACCCGAGGAATAAGCTCTCGGCTTATTATTGTCTTCCTTTCTCAACTAACACCACAAAAATCTAGAACTTTAATTGATAGGGCCTTTACCCGATGGGCAAAAACCCTCCAAAAATAAGAGTATGCTGCTTTTATGCAACGAGCACACGGTATTCTTTAGTAAAAGGCGAAAGAATAGTTCGCTTTGTGCTCACTGCGCAGCTGCTTGAATTTGGGAAGTCTTGGGATTGTCCTTTTATATCAAATGGACTCGTGCCTCTGTTCGTCATTTGTTCGATGTGGGACAAGTCTTCATCAGTTGAAAACTGTTTTGGGCTTTTATTTCAGATAATGATAGTTATATTCACTTGGATTCGATACTCGAGAGTCCAGACATTACTTATTTATTACGATGAGTCCAGATATTAGCTCGATAGGACATTAATGTGGCTGTTTTGGTGCAAGCCGGTAATTATCATGCTTGGGCTGTCACAAGGTTTGTGAATGAACTAATTAATCAACATATAAAATTAAAACCGGTATTGTTGTGAAAGTTGTATGCAACAATTTATGCCATTCACGGGGATTTTTGTTGTGGTAGTATAGATAAAATATATACTGAATAAATTATATTATTTAAACTCGAGTTTAGTTATATTGAGTTTTATAATAAAAAGGTTAAATTAATAATTATGAACCACGATATAAAAATTCATTTGGTCTATCCTGAACTAGTGTATTTGATTTGAAGAGATATATATAAGATCGAGCGCTTATTATTAAAACTATAGTTGTCAGTGCACCTATTATGTATGTTATGATCTGGTTGTTAGGTCCACGAGTTCGGGGATGCGCACATCTTAATGCTAGTGTTGTCTTGTATCCTTTAAATATCAGTGTTTACCCTTCCCCTATCACCGGTTCTATCCCCAACAGATATAAGTGATGCACGTTTACGGCTTACCTAAGGTCAACAGCTAGACGTATGGCAGCTTCCTACGAGGCCAGTCATCTCAATTCTACTCCCACTCATGCATGCTTAACTCAACAATCAACTTTCAACCTCACTCAACTACTAATACTATCAAGCGATTATCATTATGTTAAAGTTATAGATATTAGCAATGTGCAACTTTCTTTCTTCGTAAATGTGACAGCGCAGAGTGACCGTATTGTGTGTGTAGATATATAAATGTCTATACAAATATGTAAATCCACAAAAGTTAATGGAAATTTTACAACTTTGTGAAATTTTATAAAAATCAATAGAAATCTATAAATATCATAAATCTACACTAGTAAGCATAATATCAAGAGTGCTTTATAAGAGTTGTTAGGAATTACTTTCATGATGGAGAAACTTTAGGGTATTTGTGATCACCTTTTTGAATTATAACAAAGTATATGTATTTTGAAGTGTTTGTGTATATCTACTTTTCTACTTCTACTTCAACTTGTATAATTCATAAAAAAGGTAGAAGTAGAAAAATATATCAATCTTACTTTTAACTTTTAAACATAAATGGTAGAATAGAGTATTTAGATCGACTAATAAAGTATGTTGAATCTCAATTAGGTATTTTGTAGGTAAAAATAAGTACTTACACGCAATGTTTTTATAACCGAGCCGATCTAACTTTTAGAAGTGGTCACGATCGAACCGAAATATTGTTTGTTAATAAAATATTAATATAATATAATGAATAATATGTTTTAAATTTCTAAAAAAACGAAAATATATATCAGTAGACAAAAATATATTTATTTGTTCAAATTTTTAGTAAATTATGTAAATATATAACCAAATATTAGTTTTACATTTTAATAATAAAAAACGATTTTTTTTTAAAAAAAGTAAAAATAATGAAAACAGGTGGAAACATGTTCAACCCCTTTGTGACATGTTTGATTGGTCAAACCTATAAATAGAGTTTATTATTTGATTTATACCGGACCAACGACTGGTTCCCAGTCAATTTCAAAACGATAATTACATGTATTACACGATGCTTATCTTGGCCATATGAACAATATATGTTTTTTTACAAAGATTGAGTGCTCGAATGACCGAATAAAACTTCTTGAATCTCAAATTAAGTATTTTATAGGTAAAATTAAACTATTTTGATCAAATTAAGTTTTATATTGAAGAAGGGTAAAATTGTAAAAATGGAATCACAAGTATTTAAAGGGTTAATCCCCTATATAGGTAAGATGTCCCTGACCATATATGTTGGTAAATCGAAGGATATGAACGAGTGGAGAGAGTCCTGGGAGAGAGGACCATATAACAGACTAATTCTCAGAGCATACTCCACAATATTTCAGTGGGGAATATGATCCACACGAGAATCGAACTCGTGAAGTCGGGGAAGTTATTCTCACGTCATCCCAGATCTTACTAACTCGTCTGTGCCCCTGGTGGCGAATTACATGTATTTAAAACCACATATCAAAGTTGTCATGGATCAAGGATTAATATTTTTTATAGGGACTTAATTAGGATTTAAAACTTGGCCGAGAGATTTTTCATTTAGTTTGATGAAGTTAAACTATCAAATTAAATTTGGCCAAGGTTATTATCAAAATATGAAAATTGTCGGTAAAACCGGAGAAAGGTCCGAGGCAGATGAGATGAAATAAAAGTAAATCGAGGGAATATTTTGTAAATATTGGCGTCACTGGCTCACTGCCATAGCTCATTTTCTAAGCCACCTCGAATCACACATCTCCAACAGTCCAGACCAACGAAAAAACTTCCCCCAAATTGTCATTATCTTTCAATCTCGAGCTCTCGGACTCTGAATTTGACGGGGCAATCACAAAATCAGTGCGAAGCGATGAGCAAGGGACCTGGTTTGTTCTCGGATTTCGGAAAGAAAGCCAAAGGTTTGATTTCTCCTATCCAGCTTTAAGTTTTTCCTCTCGTTTTAGATTCAACGTTGTATTTAATTGTTATGTGTAGATCTGCTGACCAGGGACTACATCTCGGATCACAAATTATCTGTTTCCACGTACAGCGAATCCGGAGTGGTATGAATCCTCGAACATAATATGTATTTGTATACGTATATACTTATTTTTTTAAGGTCCGTAGTTTTTAAAATGTGGTCATTCTTTCGCAGATTTTTATGGATTTAAATGGTTTTTGATAAGCACAATTTTCTGTTAATCTTCATTCACCATTATGTTCTGGCATTTTGATTTGGATGTCACTGAACATTTTTGTCCATCGACAAATGATAGTTTTTCCATCAGCTTGTTATTGTACTTCAATGTCATGCATTTTGTACGCAAACAAAAAAAAACTATAAAAATAAAAGGGTTTTATGTATGGATGTATTGTTAACTTATTAATTGTGGATGAGCTCGCTGGATTCTTCATACTTTTGGAATGTGTTTCTTCATCTGTAAGCTCCTTTCTGTCTGGTTATATTGTTATTGGTGGTTACACGTTTTCGTAAGGTGGATAACTAAAATGGCTTTTGTTGTATAGGTCTGTTTTCTTTATATATTTCGTTGATAGGTCTCTTTTAGTTATTTTACTTGGACTTGGTGGCTACTCAGTGCAAATTCCATTATTAGAAAGACTAAAGACACTTTAAGTGATAGATGTTCATTTGAATGAAAATCTGCATATATTATTCCTGCGTCAAGGGATCTTTTACTTGCTTTTAATGTTATACAGTTCTGCTATTGTATGATGTAGTTTACCTCAGACATCAGCTGGGGCTTTCATCATTCATTTTGCATCATATTCCCTGCTGTTCGGCGTGTGTTTCTAAATGAAATGAACGCTTATTTTCTACTTTTCCTCTGTACCGTCAATATAGGCCCTCACAACATCCTCTCTGAAAAAAGGAGGATACACATCTGGTGATGTCATAGGCCAGTACATATACAAGAATACCTCCGCGGATGTCAAATTTGATACAGAATCGAATGTGAGAATACCCACCAATTGTCGATCAAACTGCAGTTGTTCCACGGTCATTTCTGATCCCATTTTCCCCTTTGGCAGATCTCACTAAATTTGACTGTTACCGATATCGTCCCCTCATCAAAGACCATTGCCAATCTGAAATATCCAAATTACGATTCTGGCAAGGTGTTTGCTTGCTGAACCTTTTTTACTTCAGGCAAGTTTAAGAACCCTTATTTGTTCTCTAACTTGCTACTGCATCTGCTAGTGCAGCTGGAATTTCAGTACTTCCATCCTCATGCATCTGTTGCGGCTGCTGTGGGTCTAAACCAAGCCCCTCCAATTGATTTTTCAGTCACGCTTGGTACTCCCACCTTTGCGTTGGGAGTAGAAGCTGGCTATGAGACCTCTTCTAGAAAACTAGTGAAGTATACTGCTGGCATTACCGTGACACAACCTGAATCCTGTTCTTCAATAATTTTGTAAGTCCTTAATGCTCTTACTGAATTTGATTGTTGTAAATTTCTAAAAAATATGAAAAAGTTCCACCTTACCTCAGTAACATTCTCTTTTGATTTCTTATTAAACGAAATATTTAGTTTAGTTCTTTTGGCGTAGGGGCGACAAAGGGGACACAATAAAATCCTCGTACATACGCTACTTTGATCAGTTGAAGAAGAGTGCTGCTGTGGCTGAGTTCACCCGAAAATTGTCTACGAATGAAAACACTTTTACCGTGGGAGGATCTTATGCCCTTGACCACCTGACACTTGTAAAAGTGAAACTTAACAATCATGGCACTCTAGGTACTGTTTTGCAGCATGAGGTTATGGGGAAATCAGTGGTGACTATGTCCAGCGAGTTTGATACCAAAGCCTTGGATAACATTCCCAGATTTGGAGTGTCCCTTGCACTTAGGCCTTGAGAACATCTTTCCAAAACATTTTGCAGTTTGATACATTAATATCATTTTTTGAGGTGGCCTCGGAATGGAATCCACACTAGCTCAATAAGATATAAGAAATTCGATTATTTTTTCACCTTCTCATCTAGTTCTTTCGGCCAGAGATTAAGCATGCATCTAGTTACTTTCGGCCAGAGAGTAAGCATACAAGTTCCGGCCTTTTTCTTTATTTTGAAGCGTTGTTTGAATTTTGTATCGGCTGGAGTTCTATCAGAACTCCTGTTTTGCAGTTTCATCAACTGATTGGAGGATATCTGGTGTTTGATGGCACTGATATTTCCATACATAGAAAGGTCTGTGATTTATATGGCGCATATGCTTATTGCCTAGAAGGGAAATAAGGATACGGATTTTTGTTTAGGCATTTTGCTATAAAGATGTTTTAGAGAACACAAATGGCAATCGGGATTCAGGTGTATGTACCTAATGCATGAAGAGCACATAAAAACAAGTTGCCGTCAGACCTTGACTAGCTTTGAATGGGAAAACATGCTTATTGTTACAGCCAACTTCTTTCGGTACCTCGAGAAATATCTGTGGAAGGAATTTAATGTGGTAAAAATTTTGTCAATAGGGAGAATATTTAGGTATTGTTAGGTAAAAATGATAAGACCAACGTCGCTATTTTAATGGTTAATTGGAGTTTTTAACAATTGAAACTAAAAATAATGATATCACATATATTTCTTAATCTATTATCCTCACATTATAAATCATGTCTTTCATCTCACAAATAAGCTATGCTTAAAAGCCAAGGGAAAAATCTTCTAATCCAAAATATCGCTCACTACCAACTTATTGAAATTATTATCCTAAATCATCGACTTTAGGATGATAGCCAATGCAGGATTATTTTTACGTTTCACGGGGATAGTGAAAAGATGACATCGATCGAACATCTTTTTAAAAAACTGACCTTCTCTAGTATATTTAAACATTTCTAACACACCTGATAGAGTCAATTTTCAAAAACAAACAAAAGTTTTTCAGAAGGTTACTTGCCTACATATTTAACAGGTCTGAACGGATTGGTCTGGAATATAGAAGGGGACTTGCACAAAAAAAAAAAGAAAAAAGTATTGGGTCCAAATGCTGAGCTATAACCATTGAGAGGTGAGTTTATATGAACATGAATAGCTTCCAATAATTTCATTCTACAAGCTACATTCATCTCATAAAGGAAGAATACGAAATCCCGGAAGATGAAACTTTTTATAATTTCTTGACATAGAAGCTACAAGAAAAATCATGTGACAGAACCATTGAGAGGAATACCACTTGTATCAGGTCGAATATTCTTCATGTAATACTTGGATCGACGAGATATATCGATCCTGTTTCTCCTCGGCTCCGGTATAGATTCGATGGAACATTCTAAGAAGCCACGCCTAACAAACCTATTGCAAAAACAATAAAAATTTCAAGTCATACATTTTTTAACTAATATTTTTTATTTTTCATATATCACGAGTCACGTACCAATCTGCTGTTCTTGTTGTCAACAGGAAAAGCATTTGCAACCCAAGAGAGGAGGCCTTTTTCTCAATATAATCTGTTGAACAAAAAATAATCGAAACATGTGATACAACTCTAAATAGATAGGAAATAGATGACAGAGGGCATAGGGCATTGGGAATCGAACTAGATTGAGAGATGTTTATATCATATAAGAGTGTCTTAAAAATCTATCATAATTCCAAGAGACAAAAAAATAAAAACGAACCAAGAATCGAATAAAAGATGTTATATCATATACCGAGTAGTTTGTCGCCTTGTCCTTGGCCGCGACATTCAGGAGAAACAGCTATAGCAGCTACCTCTCCGCACTTGTCTTCAAAGAAAGGGAAGAGAGCCGCACAGGCTATAATATGGCCTTCTCTTTCCATAACAGTGAATGAATCCAATGCTTCCAGCAGCTAAAGTTGAAGGAAATGATGAGCAAAGAGATTGAAGATCATAAACGTAATTCAGGCCAAATGAACGTATGAATCAAAGATATTAACCTCTTCCCGAGTTCTCCTAATCAATACGCCCGATTCCTCTAAAGGTAGCAAAAGCTGTTTGATTCCTTCGAGGTCAGTAATCCTAGCCATTCTCATCCCTTCATACAAATCGCTGACAAATAAATGCAACATTAGTAATATGCTAGCAGAAAAACCATAGTTCAAGGGCTTAAAATTCTAATAAGTTGTTCATTGAGCTGAGAACCTGGTGTTCAATATTAATGTGTGAAAATGAGCATATTTGGTAAAGCACAAAGACACAACATGAGAATGATTTACATTAATCTGATAACAAGACTTACACACCTTGCCACCATTGTACCGACTCCATCTCTTTGAAACAGTTCTTTTAGTAAAACACCACCAACAGTACCATCCAGTAGATGAACTCTCTCGACACCACTCTAATAACATTTGGAAGAACCAAAAAATAGAATAATATAACCAGAGATGAGTAAAAGAAGATTGTCAAAAAATCATGAAGTCATACTCTGCAAACAAAAGCTGCAGCAGCTAATTCCGAAAGGTAACCATTCAATCGACTCAGTCTTTCTTGACCTCCAATAGCGAAGCCTTGTTCACTTGACCAAAATCCGCTACCAATGTCGAAGCCAACACCATTTTGAAATTTGGGAGTGGGAATAAAAGCATTCCCTTTCGGAAAAGGGAATGAATAATCTGAATTCTCATACGCAACAGAAGGACAATCTTCTTCAGCAACGGCTTTTACATATTTAGCAGCTGTCTCACTTTGCTGAGCTCTTTTCCGAATCAACACATCCGCATCTTGAAGGGATAAAAACCGAATAAGTCTTCCAGACTCATCCAAGATTGGCCCATCAATGATGCAAATGAGTTTCTCCGCACCAAGAGCCGAGGCACATGCTGTAGCAACCTCGTAAGTGCTGCATGATCAGAATATAGTAATCCATAGATGTACTTCCAGAAGACTTGGTGGTAAAAAGAATTAAGTTCGAACTTCTTTTCCCGCAAATTCGAGCTCTTTTGAAATGGTAGGACAATATCATTTTACTTTAAAGTGCACATAACAAGTTGGGGACCAGGTTATATTTATTTGTATCCTAGGTAGACATATACGCATCGGTCAAACATCAAAAAACAAAGATCTAGAAATTAAGCATACAAGATCAACTTGACTCTTAAATCCTTGACTTCGACTTCCTAGCTTTTATACCATATAAGAAACTGTGACCCACAAAAGCTTGAACTCGTATGAGGTGACTAAGCAAAAGTCTAAAATTTGACGTTTCACAACCAATGATAACTAATTAATGCGTTATGGTGAAAAGATCTAATGTTGATGTATATTTCATCTTTTTTGTCCACGAAGATAAAATTCATAAACTTGATAACCATACATATTTCGAGATTGGAACAATGTTATCATGTTCGTCCACAGTTGTTTAACAGTTACAGAATTTTGAAGAACTCATACAAAGAATATCAGGGAGTACAGATATCCTGCACGTAGTAACAAAAATACCTATAAAATCCATATACCATACTTGCAATTTAATACTTCCCCAGAACTTGAATAACCGAGATTGCTTAAAATAACGATACAATCCTGATCAAGCTTCTCCCGCATGCGATCAACGTCTATTTTCTTAACTTCACCAGTGGATGCATAATCAACACCCTCAACCACGCCCCTTCTCTGAGAAACGACAAATGATGACAATGAAATAACAAGGTAAAAGCCTAATACATCTATCATATAAGATTCTCTAGTCACATGCATTCCAAAAAAAAAGAAAGAGAATTCAGAATGCCAGAATTCTAACCTTAGCAGCAAGAAAATTACCGCTGGCAACACAGACACCGTTATGCCACCGACTATTATCTCCATGCCGTCGAACTCCACTCAATGAAGGTCCAGGTGACAGCTTTGCTTCAATGAGAATACGAATCCTTCCTGCAGCATCTGTTGCTGCTCTAAGAGAATCCGGATCGGTAACTCTATAACTACCAACATACTTGGGTTCGGACCCTGGTACACGGCGCACAGTTTAAACCATATGATAGAACAGAAACAATACACACAGAATAAAACACTTCTAATGATGAATGCAAACACCAAGGTTCTTATAACGTAGAGGTATATCATGACACAGCAGATCACCAAATCCAGAATTCCAATTCTCTGAATGTAAAATCGAAGCATAACAACAAACGTGATGATTTTGATACCACTTTCGGCGAGAAGCTTGTCGATTTGAACATGCGTCCCTGGAACAAGAACGAATTTGATTCCCAGCCCATGAAGGAGAGAGATATCCTACACAATTACACAACACCAAGAAACTCAGGTAACATGTAAACATATATGCGACTCCGGATCATTAAAACAATCAGAAAACGCCACAACAAAACAGTAACAACATAAAATTCAATCGCTTGTTCAATCTGCTGCTGATAGACCATAAACTCAACAAAAATATCCGTTCAAAGTAAGTGCCCAGATCGAGAAAAAAGGAAAAAAACGTACCTTGAGAATATGATCCAGATGAGGGCTATCGACAATTTCAGCAGAAACAACGACGACGAAAGTGCTGCCTCTATGAGCCAAAAAATAAGGCCACGCCTCGCGAAAGAAACGAACAAAAAGCTCATCTTTAACAGCGCTACACGCTTCAACCTCACTTTTTTCTGCTTCTTCCAACACATTGTTGTTCTTTCCACAATCAACACTCTGCAAAGAAGGTATCTTTACCGATTGGATCCCAAAATACTTTCTCGTCTGCAGATTTTTGTCGCCTTTTGGCCGCCAAAATGAGTTTGTTGAGAAATCTGATTCCTGGCCGTGGCCTTGGTTCTGGATCAGAGCTCGAGGGAGTGGAGATGAAGCAGCCATTGGTTTAGAGAACCCTTTGGAGGTTGATAACGCAGTGGGACTGGCACCTGTGGGCGTCGGAGGCGGAGACTCGTTCAGCTGTGTAAAGCCAATCTATCAAAGTGCCAAATCAATAATTTGATTCTTGATTCCTTACAAAAAACTATCCTGTCCAATCATCTAAAAATCCAAATTGATTTCCTTTCCGTTTTGCTCAACTTTCTGGGCTCCTTTAACACAGTAAAAAAAAATTTGCTGGTGTAGTAGGTAAGCCTTTAATCTATTCAAGCTTATCAGTTTTTCAAGATGATTTAATTAACTGAATATGAATTACATCTTATTGTGTCAGCTCGGGATTTGTTAATTTACATTAAAATTTAAGAGAAAATGGCTAATTAAACTTTTAGTTCAAAGGAAATTGGATCGTGCAGATTTTTAAATCGAGAAATATTTACATATAATAGGAAAGTATTTATATAACGAGCCGATCCTTATAATATATCCCAAAAAATTTCAATGTGAAACATGTTACATACGAGAATCAACCCACAAAATCGGAGATAAATTTATCACCTCACCTCAAATTTTACAAACTCACACGTGTCCGTAACATTAATTTATAATAAAGGATTTTGGTCAAAGGTTTCAACGTTTTGAAAAAGAAAAACAAATATATGTCGGGTGTAACTTCATAGTCTATGATATACCCAGGTGGAGTTAAATCCAAAAAAGTAAATAACATGAAGTTTCCTCTGAATTGAGTATTATATATATGTCCTAAATTACGTCGACTACTTGATCCAGAACATGTTACTGAAGTTACTTTATTCTTTCTTTTGGACGATTCGTGTTCAAAATAAACATTTAAAATCCACAACATGAGATATACCTGGAGGGTCCAGAGATATCCAAAATGATAGAAGAGAAATCTCCCACAAATTTTGACTCCCGGAGAGTAAAAATGTTTAAATTTTGAGGCAACCATTTCAAGAGTAATAAAAAAAATTTTGGCTTGGAAAAACAGAAACTGAAATTGTAACAATTTTGTGTATGATAAATGGTGGCAAGGATTCATGTACATTTTACTAGCGGGCATATAGTGAAATATAAACCATCTTTCCACGCCTTGTGTACAATTGCAGCTACTTTGTGTGATGATCAAAACTTTTTAGCTCCTCAAGAAATGATTTAAATGAAACTTTGAATTATTAAAATAAGATTAATATGTTGGTTCCACAGCGTGTCAGCTTAAAATATAAAATTTAAGAAAAAAAACAGACACCGAAATTTTTACGTTGAAAACATCTAAATTATTTTGGAAAAACAACGAGTAAGATGAAAAAGTCCCACTAAAATGTTTTGAGAATTAACTATCTCATATATATATATATATATATATATATATATATATATATATATATATATATATATATATATATATATATATATATATATATATATATATATATATATATATATATATATATATATATATATATATATATATGAGATAGTTAATTCTCAAAACATTTTAGTGGGACTTTTTCATCTTACTCGTTGTTTTTCCAAAATAATTTAGATGTTTTCAACGTAAAAATTTCGGTGTCTGTTTTTTTTCTTAAATTTTATATTTTAAGCTGACACGCTGTGGAACCAACATATTAATCTTATTTTAATAATTCAAAGTTTCATTTAAATCATTTCTTGAGGAGCTAAAAAGTTTTGATCATCACACAAAGTAGCTGCAATTGTACACAAGGCGTGGAAAGATGGTTTAATGATACAGTAAATTTCAATTCCTCTAGTAGCTCGGGCCTTTTCTACAAGATATCTAATTCATCGCCCTATATTTATATGAATGCATGATCATCGATGGCGATCAGGGATTCCAGCTCCAAGTACGACCGTTAAAACGTTGAGGGTCGAGGTGCTCCAATGCTTGATTCGGGACAATGTCCATTGACATGAAGTCACTTAAAGTTTCAATGTCTACGAGACCGTCGAAAACACGTGAATCATGATCATGAACTCCAGATTGTAGATTTTGTTGTGGATATAGTATCAACTGAAAACTATTCTGCCACAACAACGACTGCATAATGAGTTGCTGGTAAGTGGCATACTCCGAATCATACATTGTCTATAATTCCTCTTCATTCGTAATGTGCCCTAGGCACAGCCTCCCGCTCTGCGATATACCTCGGGACTCCCTTGAGTAACAACAAGGATTACTTCGTCAATGACACTGAAAGGCATCACGGATAATATTTCAGTCAGTCCTTTTTTGTTCAAATTTAGCGTTGGAAGTCGTTTTTCTTGAAATGTTGCCATCCTATTATTGTTGATATATATGATTTCCAGTTACGCAGATCAAACATTAAGTCTCTGCGTGATATGATGACTTGTATATTCAATCAAATAAAGAGGTGACCTGAAGAGGAGAGATAGATGACTGGTCGAAGGAGGAGAGACTTTGATAACTCAAAGGAAAGGAGAACAAGCTAGTGTGCAAGAAGTTGGCGAGAAAGAAAATCAGAGAACTGATATGATCTCGTGTTCTTGGTTAATCCCTGTATTTGAGTCGAGTAAAGGATTTGTTGTAGGCCAAGTTCAAGCCGAACCACGTAACTCCTTTGCGTCGTGAGTATACTACACCGCTCTATTTCATTGTCACAGAGGGATTATGACTCACCGGAATAATTGAATTCATAAATGGACCCGTGGAAGAAGAAGAAGAGGCTGATGTATCACAAAAGTAAGAAAACATGCAAGAGGTGTGTTGATGCGTATCAAATTATTGCACACCATATGTTAAAATAAAAGGAATGTGGAAATAGAAATCAAGTTTGCTCTAGGATTAATGTTGTCACTCGCGGGGCCTTTCTACAGGACATATAGTTTTAATTCTTTCAATAAGAAAAAGGTTTACAAAAATGAAAACTCAGTATCGTGTAGAATAACTCATGCAGCTCATAAATTCGAAAAGTGATGAAATCACGGGATCCATTAGCATTTCCCTTGGGACCGATGACAAGAGGATGCAACAAGAAGTTCAAAGAAGCCCTTCATGGACTCGTTTTGAGCACCCAAGAAGTGTTTAAGGACGAGGAGAATCCCGCACATGAAAAGCTAGTTGGAGGGTTAAGAGATTATATTGTCAATATTATTCAAGTCCAAGACTAGCAAATTGAGGATGAACAAAAAATGAGTACATGCATGCGCTGCATGCATAGGACATATGGTTTCGCATGCATATGACATTTGGTTTGTTTTGGCTTTTAATTACTTTCCTTAAGATAATATTTCGAATAGTATTATATAACATAGGAGATTGTACCCTTCCATGGATATGAGATTTGTTATCCTAATAAAAAGGAGCCTATGATGGAAGGTTTCATTATGACTCTTTGAAACAAGATTATATATATATATTAGGAGATGGATTTCGAATTAATAATTGAAGTTGATGAATAAAATTCTTTTCTTTTCTTGAAAATTTGGTGTTCCTTAAAGAATCAAACTTATCAAAGTCTATAAATTTGTGGCGTTTGTCGTTTGATTTTCGCATGAATTGTCAAAGACGAGTTCCTTTGAAGGTATGTTTGAGATTGAACGTTTTTCATTTCGTTGTGATTTTTGTTTCCATTGATTATTCATATAAAAAAGGATTTCACACATCCTAAACATCTTGTTCCAACAATCGGACATAATTCGGTTCTCATGGCCATTGAATTGAGGGCACGTGAGAATCAATATCACGTGTTTGTCTTTCCTAACCAGCTAGAATCATATCAAGGAGTACCCTACAATCAACAATTAATGATACAATAAATCAATTCCTCTAGTAGCTCGGGCCTTTCTACAAGATATCTAATTCATGTAGCATGTAGAATAACTCATGCACTCACAAATTCGAAAAGTCACGAGGTTCCCTACTATTTGCCTTTAAAACCTTCTCGTTGAAAAACCCAATTCATCCAACGAGTGTTCTATTCTCGTCCAGAAGGTCCCTTCCCTCTAGATTTTTTCCCATGTCCTTAGCGTAGATCTTATCACAAGTGTCTCCCTATGGGAGAAACCCGAAGAAAGCAACTTCCCGCCACCGCCCCTTCATTGCAATGATAATAATAACAAAAGAAGGCTCTCTTCACAAGGTAAATGGTGGAGATGGATAAACTAATACAAAAATGAAATCTTGATTAACTATTACTAATACCAGCCAATCCAAATTAATTTCCAACAAGCAAGCCATTTAAATAGTGCTTTGTAATGCCAGATTACGTATACAGAATCTCTGGAGCGCAGGTCTTTGGATAAAGATTTATACCACCGTTTCTTGCATGAATTTACTCACCAATTTTTTTTTAAATTTTTTTTTAGTTTTTAATATGACGGCGAATCGTGTCCCAAGGGGTATATAAATTGATTAGGTTTGGTTGCGATCTGGAGTCGAGAAAAGGGTGCGTTCCCTTCACTTTCATTACCGGATCATTCGCGAGGCATCTTCTCTTCTCCATCTGCGTCTCTTTTTCGTCGGCAGCTTTTTCTTAATTTTTAAAGAAAAATATAGACATATGGATCTAGATATTTACAATGATTGTTCTTCCAGTATTTTAAAGGCTTGATTTTGTTCCATGTTTCTTTCCTGATTTCTTGGCCTATATTTCCTGTTCTATTATTCTTGTATCAAAATTTATTGAAACGATCCCTTCAAGCATATAAGGAAATTTGATTTTTGATCTTTTAAAAAATCAGATTTCTCGGTCTCGCCTTGTTGGTAGTGTTCCTCCTCTCTTTCAGGTACTTCTCTCACTATTATTAGTTTATTTGAACATGGGAAATAACGGAGAAAAAATATTATTTTTTTAGCATTTTTCTTGATTGCCCATTTCATATTTCAACATAGTTGCGGACTGTTCTTAAAATATGACAATATTATTGGTTGTCATCTAATTTATTGTGTTTCGGTTATTGAGTTGATTCAAGGAATGGGCAAGAATCGGGCAAAGTTTGAAGAGGTAAAATCTTGTGGTGAAACAAATGAAGATCAAAAGGTATTGTCTTCACCCAAGGAAGGGAAAGGGAAGAGATTGTGGAAGAAAGTGAAGTATCAATTGGTGGAGTACCACTCACTTCCTGGATATTTGAAGGACAATGAGTATATTCTTGGCCATTACAGGTCCGAGTGGCCATTGCGGCAGGTTTTGCTCAGTGTTTTTACTATTCACAATGAGACCCTTAATGTTTGGACGTAAGTATTTTAACTTAGCTTCTGTTATTCCCTCTGGTATTAGATTTTCTCGAAATGCATGGCTTTGTTGTGTTGATACTTATCTGTAGTTATACTAGTTTAATACTTGTTAAAGATGTTCCGAATCTTTATCAAGGTCTTTCTTGGATAAGGATTAGTCAGTTCTTCAAAGTTTACATCATTTTATTGCTTCATGTTTGATTGCTCGGGACTGGTTAATCTTTGCTGTCCAATGGTGGCATTAATCATTATCCTAATAAGTGAAAAGGAGTATAGAGAAGTGTGTGTGAGTCATTCAGGTGGTCTAGAAAACACTTGTCTTTTGAATCTTGAATTTGAAACTCTTCACAGACTTTGAAAACACATTAGCACTTCCCCAGGAAACGATACAAGAGATCCATTCCCATTTGATTCATCGGGTGCAGATGCTTCCTTTGAGATCTGGAGATTGGCCTTTTGGCATCATGTTGTCCGTAGATCTTGAGGATGATGATAGTAAACAAGGGTCTTGAACCGATTTTCTGCTGAAATGGTGCTATATTTTGTTGTAGCTGTTTTGGCATAAAATGATAACAACATGACATCATAATTCTATCGATCCATATTGTCTGTGCTATTTCTTGCCTAGATTGTACCATCGGATCATTATTCACCTGGTTCCTTTTTGTGAATCACCTGAATCTTCTTTTCTGCCGAAGCTTGTATTCTGTTTTATCATATCAATCCTGGAATATTTCCAACCCTTGATTCATCATGGTTTTTTACCTGCAGGCATTTGATAGGCTTCTTCTTGTTCCTTTCTCTGACCATTTATACAGCTATTAAGGTTCCTGCTGTGGTAGACATTCCCAAGCTGCAGAATTTGCCAAACGTGCTTAGAAAAGCAGATTTGCAAAAATTGGGAAGAGAACTTGCAACTTGTCTTCCGTCATTGCGACACATGCGCGATTGGCATATTATGGAAATTCTCTGCAAATGTTTACCTGAGCGTTTTTCTCACATAAACCATACGGATGTTTGTGTTCTGGTACTTTTGGTTTCTTTCATTTGGATTGAAGTATTAATTATGCATTTCAATTCCTACAAAGCAAAGTTTCTTGAGAAAACAAAAACTTTTTTCTCCCTTTTGATTGAGGTGTCATGGCATACAACCATGTCAGTACCTGTAGATTACCAATATGAACATTGTTTCAAGTTCCATTGATTTCATATTGGCAACAGAGCATTTCTCACTTGTTAACGCGATTTTCCCTGGACAATTTTTGCAGCCTAGCATGAAGGAAGAAGTGGCAAACTTAATAGCCCCATTGATGGTTCGACCAATCACACGTTGGCCGTTCTTTGCTTTCTTGGGTGGAGCTATGTTTTGCTTGTTCTCTAGCAGCGCTTGCCACTTGCTTTCTTGCCACTCTAAACGCTTCTCCTACATTATGCTTAGACTCGACTATGCGGGAATCGCTGCCCTCATTTCCACCTCATTTTATCCTCCGGTCTACTACTCGTTCATGTGCTATCCTCTCTTCTGCAATCTCTATATTGGATTCATTACCCTGCTGGGAATCGGTACAATCTTAGCATCTCTCCTGCCGGTGTTCCAAAATCCTGAATACCGGAACTTTCGAGCTTTGTTATTTCTTGCAATGGGATTGTCTGGTGTGGCACCAATTCTTCACAAACTTATCTTATTCTGGAACCATCCTGTGGCTCTCCACACGACAGGATATGAAATCTTGATGGGATCCCTTTACGGTCTTGGAGCCCTCGTTTATGCAACAAGAGTGCCAGAGAGATGGATGCCCGGAAAATTCGACATTGCTGGACATAGCCATCAGCTGTTTCATGTACTCGTCGTTGCAGGAGCTTACACACATTACCAGGCAGGGCTTGTATATCTCAGGTGGCGCGACTTGCAGGGATGCTGAAGATTAAGTAATGCATTCCCTCTTATTGTTGCTATCTGTTCTGTACTTCGATTATAGGTTAATTTTCATAAGATGTAGAAGAAAAGTGTAATATTTTCATAATGATAGACAATAAAATGCACATCATTGCATTAAAAAGCATCGTAATCTCCGGAATATTGAACTCGTTGCATTAAAAAGCCATCGTAATCTCCGGAATATTGAACTCGTTGAAGAAATTTCTGCCAACATCATATGTTCTTTGTATATCTGAAACATTGAGAGAATATTAGATATATACATATTGGTGTGTAGAAATTTGATATTGTGGCATCCTGTATGAGCATTTTCGTGGGCATCTATGTAAAATTTGGCATCGTGTTTTACGTGATTGTACCATATAAATAAAACACGACGTCGAGTTTTATTTGAATGTCCACAAAGATGCTCAATTGGTGTCCATGGTATCGTCCCTCCTGCCGTGTGTATATGTGAATGACAAAAATAAATAAAGTAATCTATCTAAACTATTTCGCCAACCACAATAACTAATTAACTACTTTGCTGACCTGTAATCAAACTATATGGGGTTGATAAGGACATTGTGAGTGGTTGCAGAAATGACTGGAGTAAGAATGCCTTTTTGATTTGTTAAATATTTAATAATTTTTCCATATATATAAAATAAAGTTCAATATATGCTTAACAAAAAGAACAAAAGGGTAATATTTTTCTCACATGGAGAAGAATGAATTTAATTTGCCTATATAGTTGGTGCACCGACCGCCATTAACTTCCGTGGGAAGATTTAGATTTGTTTTAATTTTGCACGCAATTCATTAACGATTAATTTAAATGTATGTTGTGCTTGGTGTTATTATCTCATATAAATATAAATTATATTAATTATAATTTAATATACATCAATCAAACCAATAATAATTTGTGACAAATTAATCAAAACGTTTAATCAACATTATAATATTATCACTTGAAATTGTTATTTTTATTATTATTGTTGTGTTGATAGGAAAGCTAAAATGCAAAAGCGGTAAACATTCTAAATAATTAGTTATTATTATTATTATTATAAGCCTATATCCAATATTGGAAAGATTCTAAAATGCGTGAAAATAAGATGAAACATATTAAATATTAAGTTTTTCAGCATGCGTAATTAAATTTTATGTGTTAGGAGCCGTGTTTACTTTGTATATTTTACATATTTTATTATTTTGAACTTAAAAAATGATTAATTAATATATATAAATATAATAAATGTAAAGAAAAATACATAAATTTATATTGAGGAAATGAAACGAGGTAAAAGAATGTTAGATGTTTTTTTCATAAATTAATATTTCATTTCATTAAAAACTTCCATTGCTTTTTATACATATCTTGCGTTTAATATGTGCATTCGTGCTTATCCGTTTTCCTGTTTCAACCAAACTGTTACATTTTATCTGCATTCACGTTTAAACTAACTAAATCATCCTTTTAAGAAAATTGTGTGTAAATTTAATGTAATTTATGGACTGTTAATTTACGTGACCTAAGTTAGGACGAAAAATGATCTTGGTGACCCCTTGGTAATAATTGGCCATCCGAGAGTAACTTGTGCGGTCTTAACCAACCGGAAATAAATTATTTGATTCGTATTTTCAAAGTTAAAGCTTCGAGTCAGATCTATTATACGAGTTATTTATCCATCAATATTAACATAGCAAAAACATCTTATTTATAATTGAAAATAATATGATTAACGTCTAATTAAAATAAGTAATTCGGTTTTAGCCCAGACTAAAACGAAGTAAATCGTTACGAATATAGACATACGTTAATATAAAATATGTTACGAATTTACAGTCCGTAGTTGTAATTTCATTCTAAATCGATAAGCTGGCAATTTTTACATCCGAATTCTTTCTTAAATCATGCAACCCTCGACATTCTTAGTTGGCCGACCAATCAATAGATGTTGACTAAGCAAATTTGGTGTGAATTCTCGGAAAAACTTCCAAAGTTTCATCCTACGATAATCATTTCAATTGAGATTTTTCAAAGATACAAAATATTTAATATATTATAAATAATTTTATCCAGATATCCATATATATCTTATTAAATGATATATATAGAATTTGATTACAATTTGATCATGCATATCATTTTATCCTTATCAAGTGATCACATACTAAAATTTTTAAATGTATACAATTTATAAAGGTTTTAATCAATCAAAATATCTCAAAATATATCTTATCGAAATTTGTTATAATCTTAATAGATTTGTGGCTTTGGGGCCCTAAACACACATATCAAAAAAATCATTCACACCACATATTATAAGATATGTAATGTTTAGAAGATTATGTAACAATTTCAGTTCGTTTATCGTATTTAAAATTTAGCATCAAAATCAATATTGATCTATTTTTCATATTCAGTATCATTTTATTTACTTGAACACTATTTAAATTCGTTATAACGTATACATAACACACTAGCTAATAACCAGACTTTTATTGTGAAATTAACAGTAAAATAATCATCATCATTCGGAAGAAGTAACTAACAATACCGACAGCGAGTTCAATTATCGGGCCCATGTTTCAGGCCCGAAACCATGGTTCACCTCCTCCCCCACCAACCTGCAAAAGTACTTCTACTCCTGGGCATGGAATCCACCTCGTTGAACCCGAATTCACACGGCTTGTCTTCGTCGATCCTCCCAATAGCCACCGTGTGGCTCCTGGGCACAACCCCGACGCGAAGCGGCGACGGCCTCTTCGCCCGGAGAAGCTCCGACTCGATCTTCCCGCTGAGGCTGTGAGTGGAGGCGGCCCGAATGAGCTCCCTCAGGTCCTCCTCCGACGCTGTTGAATACGACGAATTAACGCTGAAGCTTCTGGGCAGGGTGGAGAATTGGGGTGCCGAGCAGCCAATGGCGCTGCTGTGTCCCACTTGCCCGGCGCAGCGCATCATGCTGTTGACGTAGAAATCTCGTGCCCGGGCCAGAATCCTGGCGGGCGCTTTCATGTATCTAATGATTCTGCTCCCTTTGCGAGCCGTTTTTGTGCTCATCGATCCTTCCAAGAATTAATTTTCGTTTTCTAGCTTAAGCAAAAACCACGGAAGAAAGTTTCTTAGGTTAGATATGAACGAAGAAAACAGAGGAAACGAAGAAAATGTCACACTAAAGTTTTGTGGGGATGGATAATGGATGCTCATTTTATATAGGTTTTAAATATCGCAATCAGATTATTTATCTGATCTTCTTCCATATATATACTTGTAATACCAATCATTTATGTATATTACTTTCCAAAAATTATTGTCTAAAGAAATAGATAAATGGTATTTTGAAGTTTTCATACAATACATAAACATTAAAGTTCTATTTCCACAAAATTTTTAAAAATATTTTTATGAAAGTGTTTTTTTAAAAATTTTGTAAATGTTTTGAAAATTTTTTAAAGTTAATTATGCGTTTGGACAATTAATATTTTTAAATTAAAAAATATTTAGATAATTATTTTAGAAAATGATTTATAATTAAGAAATAATATTAAAATAACATTGAAAAATTTAATCTAATAAAAAAATTTAATTGATCATTCGTATACAGTTTACCTATATTTTGTATGTTAAAATCATCGTAAAACATTTTGTGCATTTGTTCTTCAAAAAGTATACTTCAAAACTAGTTTTTTAAAAATATTTTTCAAAAATATTTTATAAAAATCTTATCCAAACATATATTTTAAGTTTTTTAACTTTAAAAACACTAAAAACATTTTGTAAAAAACATGTCTAAACGGAGACTGAGCTTATAATGTGTAATGTTTGAGTTTCGAAAAAGGTATACATTTATATTTAATATCTTATATATGCTAATAAAAAATATATAGTTTTAAAAATTTGAGGTTGCAATATTTGAAAATTTTTATGAAACTTATATCGTCAAAATTATTTGTTTAACGTAAACTTCAAAATCAGATCCAGCTAAAAAGCTCTTGGTCCAAAAATAGGATTTTATTTTTGAGTGCCATAAAATGTGCGTAATATATGTGAGCAAGAACAAATATGTGCACTTAAATATTATTTTGAAATCTTTTTTGTCAACGTTAATAGTTTTATTTACATGTGGTGCATCATAAAAAAATGTGATTCACAGTTTTAATTTACAAGATTACCAACACGTTGAAAGATTTTCAAATGTGGGTTTTTTAAGTTTTTAGGTAACTAAGAATTTAACAAAAAAGTTAAAATTTATTATCATGCTTTAAGGTATGTTCTCTATTGTTGGACAACTTCGAAATCCAATTACTTTATTTTATGACACAGGTAAGAGTTTAACACATATTTAACTATTATGACTCGTTCAAGTATTAACTGGTCACCCAGGTCATCATGGACTGTTAGGGCGATATTAAATTTTTTGGCAGCATTGGTGTTATTATTTTTCAGGTCATTACAAATTTTGGTTTCGTTTTCTCGTAGAGTGGTAACCACTTTGCAATAAAGAATTTAGGAAAAAGTTGATTTTTTGCATATTGGAAAAAATATATATATATATATATTTGACAAGGGCTTAGAGTTTTAAATTTAAATACGTGGATCCAATTTTCATACTTGTGTTTTTTCCGCTTGTTGGTTAATAATTTTACCCTTGTGAAAAAACATAGAATCGTAAGGGAAAAAAAAAAAAGAAAATTCAATCGCTTCACTTGCACGCCATATGCCGAAATTAAACTTATAAAATGAAAAATAAATATAGATAGAGAGAGAGCGGAGAGTGAATTGCGATTCCGCATATTCTATATTGCATGAAGACAGACAAAACAAAAACAAAAAGAAAAAAAGCATTCGTGAATTAAAGTCACTTCTTTGGTAACTTCAAACGTTATCAAATTTGATGTCCCCCGTAATCACCTCGGGACCCGAGGACCGATCAGCTCACCTAAAATCCCGACGTGAAAGTCCTGACGTGCTTTACCAAGATCGGACGTCACACAAAGATTTCGTAAGAAGAGCTCGGGGTATCGCCCGAGAACTGTTCCAAGACCTCGTTTCACCCAAAGACTATGCAAGAAGCGCTCGGGAGTTAGCCCGAGGACCACGTCGGCTCGAGAAGATCCCCCGACGACTCCGACCCGACGTGCCGAAGAATCCTTCCTAGATACGTCTTTCATTCTTTAGAGAATCCCAGGACGATACGACTTTCCTTGTTTACGCAACAAGATCCCCGAAGATCACGGAGAGGATCTCGCACGGCCGAGACCTCCGCTCCACCCCACCGACTTGGTCCCTCTATAAATATCAGGTTCGCTCTCTCATTTTACACACACTCATTCTTGCACACAGCATATACTTGCTCTCGTTTTCTCTCGTTCGTCGCCTGACTTAAGCATCGGAGGGGCTTCGTCGGACACACTTTCGGCGCCCTCTGACGAGTTGTTTGTGGTTGCAGACGTCCAGGAGAGCGCAAACCAGTTCCCCAGTCGCCTGACGTGACCGAGCTCCTCGACGTTGTGGTATTTGCTCTCGACTGAGATTAATTTGGCTACATCAATTGGTGCCGTCTGTGGGAAGCGTAGAAGAAGGACAAGATGCCACCAAAGAGGAGAGCCCAGGGTACTGGAGAAACTAGCAACACGGAGAGTATTGCTCAGGAGTTGGAAAACCCCACTCTTACCGTCGCCCAGATAGCCGAAATGGTAGCAACAACGGTGGCACAGATACTGGCGAATCAATCTGAGTCGCGCCCTCCACCCGACCAACAGTCTGAGGAAATCAGGAAATTGCAGGAGGAGATTGAGAGTTTGAAGAGGGAAAGAAGTTCGGCACCTCCTCCCCCGCCTGCTCGGGAAGTGCCCTTCTCTGCTGAGATGTTGGCTGCCGAGCTGCCTCAGCACTTCAAGTTTCTGAACGTAGGAGAGTATGACGGGATGGGAGATCCCGAGGAGCATTTGTCTCGGTTTGAGAACGCGGCACTCCTCCACCAGTATGCTGATCCTATTAAGTGCAGGTTCTTCCTTACCACTCTTGTCCGAGCTGCGTAACAATGGTTCAATCTCCTGCCGACTGGAAGCATAAAGTGTTTTCAAGATTTTAGTCAGGCGTTTCTTCATCAATTTGCTAGCAGCAAGAAACAACCACTGACCACACTGAATCTGTTCACTGTGAAGCAGAAGGAGCAGGAGACTCTTCGGGAGTATATCAAACGCTTCAACCGAACTATTATTGAAGTATCATCCGCTACGCCCGATCTCTTGATCGGGGCTTTCACCCAGGGTTGCGAGGGGGTGATTTCTTCAAATCACTGGTCAAGAAGCCGCCGAAAACGTTTGATGAGCTCCTTACTAAAGCGGAGAAGTACGTCAATGTGGAGGAAATATAGTCCTCGAGGAGGAGCGAACAGAGGTTGCCACCTCGGACTGGTCGGGATGCTCGGGCTGAGAGACCCCAGCCGAGGCCGTTTAGACAAGAACCCCCTTTGCTGTTGGGGGAATTTACTGCTCGAACACCTCTGAAAGTGAGCAAAGTCCGAGCTTTGGAGATTTGTGATGAGCGGAAGGTTGTCCAGCGACCTCGGGGCAGTGACGAGGCCCCGAGGAATTCCAAGTCAGATAAGTTTTGTGATTTCCACAGGGACTATGGTCACACTACTGCGGAGGCGGATTTTAGATCAAGAGTTGGAACGGATTATCCAGAGCAATCCCGAAGTGCGCGCGGCGCTGGTGGAGGACAGGCCGCGTCGGTGGGAGAAAAGGCTGTTAGAGTAGATGCCCAACTAGCCAACTTGTGGCGTGGGTTTTCATTGACTCTTGTACAAACGATCTTTATATATGATATTCGCATTCTTTTATATGGCATTCTTTACTTTCATTATGTGTGTAATGATTTACAATTGTGTTGAGTAAAGACCTAGATTACACTAAAGCGTATGTTAGATGTGATAGTGGGTATGACGGCTATCATGAAACACATCTAATAGTCGCTGTGTACTCTGAACATGTTCCTAGTCGATCGGGCCGTCAAAATGAGGATAAGGCCGCCCTTTATATATGATATTCGCATTCTTTTATATGGCATTCTTTACTTTCATTATGTGTGTAATGATTTACAATTGTGTTGAGTAAAGACCTAGATTACACTAAAGCGTATGTTAGATGTGATAGTGGGTATGACGGCTATCATGAAACACATCTAATAGTCGCTGTGTACTCTGAACATGTTCCTAGTCGATTGGGCCGTCAAAATGAGGATA
>KV008815.1:147494-207224 GCA_001598015.1 Dorcoceras hygrometricum
ATACTCCACATGTCATCCATTACAATCAAATATCTTCTACCAAACAAAATCTTATGCAGACGTAATCCTAATTCATCCACATTGCGTCCAGTGAGTTGTTCACCTTCCCCTGCAGCAATTTTAGTATCCTTTATTATGCCTAAGAGGATTTCGTGCACACTATATTGTTGAGATATTGTAACCCAAGCATGACGATCAAAGTGGTTCTCAATCCAAGGATTGCTGTAAATATGTCTTGCGAGGGTAGTCTTGCCGATGCCTCCCATCCCGACTACCGACAGAATCTGGAGATTTGATGTGAGCGTGTCCATTATTTGAATCAAATCTTCATCAAATCCCACCATAGTATTCTTGCTACTGGAAGCACCTCCTATGAAAGAACCAACATTGGCATAATTTTTTGGCTGCTCCGTGATTTTTACCCCTTGATCGCTTTCCTTAATCTTCATCACATCTTTCTTCATAGAATCAAATTCTTCTATCACTTTCTGCAAATCTTGACAGAAGAGAGTGGAGCTACTCTCACTTTCAGCTTCAGAAGCTTCAAGAATTTGATCCCCGCCTATCAGCGACAAACCTTCAAAAAAATCTCGTAAAAAGGTGATATTTTCATCCCCCCTTATCAGCGAATGATCTTCAAGAATTTGATCCACCACACGACTTTCGATGATATCTTCTGCTGCATATGCTGATCCTGCGATTTTTCCCTCCAATCCCTGAATCTCATCCCCCCTTATCAGCGAATAATCTTCAAGAAAATCTTGCAAGAAAGTGATGTTATCAAGCAGAGATTCGATCTGGGCTCTGTCAAAAACATCCCTTTGGCGCGGTGGATGTTGCAAAAACTGGTGAAGAATATGCCCGAGAGAGAGCAGTGATGCATAAGCCGCCATCGCTGATATCTCAGTGCCCAAAGTCAAACTGTGATTTCTTGCACAGGCGTTGATTACAAGAGTTGTCTTTTGGATTGCACTAATCAGTCACTTGTTTATTCGGAATACTCTCAAATGAGAGCCTGTGGCGTGTCCAATCAATACTATGGAATACTTGACTACTGGACTGAGGAAACAAATTAAAGAATACATGAGTTAAAATCAGGGATGGAAAATATCCATAAAAAGTCGATCCAATTCGAATCTCGACCCACTTTCAATCCGAAAAATCCCTACATGGAAGAATCACGGAAAATTCTTTTCTCGATAAGTATCGGGAATGGGATCAGGTGTTTTTTGCTCATTCGATGAGATTCCCGACCCGACCCGAAATATATTAAAATAATAAAAAAAATATTCTTTTAATATAAAAACATAATTTTTTTTTATTATATGTAAAAAAAATAAAATAAAATTATATTTTTTACTTTTTGTACTTCATTACTTTTTATCAAAATAAGTTAGTTTTTACGACAAATGATTTGTTTTAATAAAAATACATATATTTTATTTACTCATTAATGTTCATTAGAGGAATATAGTTCAATAATTTATGAGTTGGATAATTTGGTGCAACAATGCTTGATATTTTTTTAAGTTTATATAATGATAAGTTGGTGTTTTGTATATATTTTAGATTTTATTTATGTAAAGTATTCTTATATAACATATGTTGGTTACAAGTATCCACGTGCACATGAGAAAGTAATACATCTTCTCAAGTTCAAGCTCCAAAAACCTCCCGATGGAAGTTAAATCTTTGATGTTGTGGTTTAATGATATAATATCATATATTATTTTGTTTTAGATTTAATTGTATTGTGGATTAACCAAAAAATCGTATCACTTGTTTCAAGTATCAAAATTTTTATTTTCGATGCTTATATATCATCTTGCATGTGTTTGTCCTTGTTCCTGTTCGGGATATCCCTTTCCGACCCTATGGGATCCGAAAATACGGTTCCCGAATATTCGGGTCTCGATACTTTCGGATACAGGACGGGACCCTACCCAATCCCACACCTAGGTTAATGTTATTTCACGAGAAGCTCTACACGGAAAGTCTCAAGAAGAGCTCCATTCTTGCTAATGGAACGTTGTTCATTACACCTACTCGTGTTTTTCACTATTTAAAAGTGAGAAATGTCAATTTTCCGCTGTCCATGAGATTATGTCCTTCCACATGTTTATTAAGATTTGTCAGAATAGTAATGTATATTGAAACGTGGTGATAATTTAGTATTTATTTTGAGTGTTAAAATATCGAAATTTGTAATTTTGGAAGATGTTTTAATAAAGACATCATTCTACAATATAAAAAAACAATATTAACGAATTTGGAACTTGTTACTATATAAAATGAAATGAACAAATTAATCAGAAATTGTTCTTGTTTAGCATTTGAAAATATTTGTTTCCTTAATATCTTTTGCAATTACTATCCATCCATAAGAATAATTTTTTATTATACATAGAGTTGTATAATATGGATGACATCAACAATTAGTAATTATGTGACTAGAAATATTGCTTTCACATTAAATTGTCTTTATTGTATCTGTGTTTATTGTATATTTACAATGAGACTTTCGCAAATAGTTTCTGTAAGAGTTTATTTAAAAAATGAAACTTTTAGTATAAATTTCTGTACGAGTTTATTTAAAAAATGAAACTTTTAGTATAAATTTCTGTACGAGTTTATTTAAAAAATGAAACTTTTAGTATAAATTTCTGTACGAGTTTATTTAAAAAATGAAACTTTTAGTATAAATTTCTGTACGAGTTTATTTAAAAAATGAAACTTTTAGTATAAATTTCTGTACGAGTTTATTTAAAAAATGAAACTTTTAGTATCAATTTGTCAGAATTCAACATGAAGGTCGAAGATTTAGACAAGAAATAATATACAAGAAACTTAAGGTTTAGACAAATTATAATTTAAGGATAGTAATCAATAATAAGTTGATTTAGTAATGTCACGTATTTTAATTTAAGGATAGTAATCAATAATAAGTTGATTTAGTAATGTCACGTATTTTAATTTAAGGATAGTAATCAATAATAAGTTGATTTAGTAATGTCACGTATTTTAATTTAAGGATAGTAATCAATAATAAGTTGATTTAGTAATGTCACGTATTTTAATTTAAGGATAGTAATCAATAATAAGTTGATTTAGTAATGTCACGTATTTTAATTTAAGGATAGTAATCAATAATAAGTTGATTTAGTAATGTCACGTATTTTAATTTAAGGATAGTAATCAATAATAAGTTGATTTAGTAATGTCACGTATTTTAATTTAAGGATAGTAATCAATAATAAGTTGATTTAGTAATGTCACGTATTTTAATTTAAGGATAGTAATCAATAATAAGTTGATTTAGTAATGTCACGTATTTTAATTTAAGGATAGTAATCAATAATAAGTTGATTTAGTAATGTCACGTATTTTAATTTAAGGATAGTAATCAATAATAAGTTGATTTAGTAATGTCACGTATTTTAATTTAAGGATAGTAATCAATAATAAGTTGATTTAGTAATGTCACGTATTTTAATTTAAGGATAGTAATCAATAATAAGTTGATTTAGTAATGTCACGTATTTTAATTTAAGGATAGTAATCAATAATAAGTTGATTTAGTAATGTCACGTATTTTAATTTAAGGATAGTAATCAATAATAAGTTGATTTAGTAATGTCACGTATTTTAATTTAAGGATAGTAATCAATAATAAGTTGATTTAGTAATGTCACGTATTTTAATTTAAGGATAGTAATCAATAATAAGTTGATTTAGTAATGTCACGTATTTTAATTTAACTGGCTTTATTATAGACCAGAGGAATTATAATTTTGGTGATTAATTTTGTTTGTCCTAAACATGTGTATAATTGATAAATGATTGATAAAGTTTTACTTTTAAACGTTAATTCATACAATTGATATTTACATGCACTGTTTGCACGAAACTAATAAATATGAATAACAGAAAATACAATTGGATGATCATCTCACATTATTTACATTAGTCACCAATCTCTCGCCTGGAGTTCCAAAAACAAATCAATCGAATCTATCTTCTCAATGGTTGAAAAGTGTTCTTGTGCGCCGATCCAACAAAGCCACCAGGGGTTGCGAGTAATTTGATAGAATCTAAAACTGTCGAGTGGTGGGAAATTAGCATGATTACTTGTTGAATATGTGCCGTCCTATGCTTTTTGTTGATCTTAACGCATCCATCTTCCCATTTTCATGGACATGATTTTCCTTCTCTTATGGTTTCGATGCTTGGCTGCCATTCTAAGTTTTCTCTTGGCATTTCGTTCTGGATTGACCACGGCCATGATCTTCTCATCCCGTTTCCTCTTGTCTCTCTTTCCTTTGAGATTTTTCCTTACTAGGTTGTAGACTTGGATGAAATGGTTTCCCATGATTGCTCTAATGCTCTCGCGAACCTCGTGTGCTAGCTGTTTCAGCTCATCTGGTATGGTAAAGAAAAAAAGTCAGCCAAGACATACCAAAATGATGGAAAGTAACTCCCTGATCAGTAGGACAACTCTGATTACAATATTGAAAAACAGAGATCGTCCCAAGCAGTCATCTATCCGGAGGTTTTCTATTATCTATTTAGAAATAAGCGGTTTTTATAGGCTAATGAAAAAAAATCTAGGCAATAATCATCTCACCTTAGAAGGATTAAGATGAAAGGATTCTTATTAGGAGAAAACCGGTGGGGAATTTATTAGGATGCAATGATATATACTGAATCTTTCCGACAAATATAGATATCCAACTTAATGATTCCCAGATTCATGTGTAACAAATCAAACGTGACAAGAGACGGACAAAATAGATATAAGTTTTAGCGGCGATCTGAATCTTTTGCCAGGAATCTCTCTCTAGAAGAAGTAAAATGGGAACCAACCATTACCTGAAATAACTTTTCCGGTGTACCCTTCACAAACTTTGTACAAAGGCAACAGCATTTGATAAGCATAACTAGAGGAATCATCATATACATTAAGTGAATCATTGCCACCAGAGTAACCAAGAACTTCTGGCGAAATTGATTTGAAACAGTTGAAGACAACTTTCATCTGCCACAAAGGTTTCTAAATGTGGTCAGTTAAGATAGTAAAGCTTATACAAATGTAGAAGAATGAAACACTTGTTTTTACTTGGAATAAGAAAATTCCAAGTTAGAGATATATAATCCAACGAGAAATAAAAGTAGAGTCCCATTGGATTTATTGGAATAATTGAAAAGGTAAAATTTATTGTCGTTTCTATCAATCAAACCTGAGTAGCTTCCATTTGAAGTGATATTTTTCCCAACTTGTGAAGTAAAAAGGAAATAAATGGATGCTGATTTTGATCACGCTGTACATAAACATCAGAAGTACAAGATAACAGCATCCTCTTTCCTTTTAGAGGATCGAGAACGGTAAAAGCTTTGTGAAATTGGTCTTGGGCCGAATTTTCAAGGCTGGACCAGAACTTAGCAACATCCATGCACGTGTTCTTTCCCAAAATGGAGTGGAGACGACAAATGGAAAGCACTAGGTTTTGCATGATAATAGTGCAAGATGCATCGTCGTCCACTGGAGCCATCAGTTGGGAAAAAAAAGATGCAGCTACCAGGAAAAGTCTGCTTGGTTTCATCAGAAAAAACGTTTCCGTTGGAATTTTGTGGTTTTTCGTATGCGCATCAATTACTGCGAAGTACAAGGACAAAATCCTGTTCGATATGTTGCGTAACCAGAAATGAGGATGCAACAGGAACTGACAGATGACTTCCCACATATCCTGTCAAAAACCAATAAAGGAACAGCAGAAAAAGATTTGGTTTACTGCGAATAACTTCTTTGTCATATTGAAATGTCATATCACGAGATCCTTTTGTAGTAGCACATGCGTAAGAATCATCAAATGTGTGTCCCAGACTTTCCATTTTAAAATACAAAACATATGACATGGTTACCAAGGGAGCACACAGCACACAACCTAAAAATTTAAAGCCTAAATGCCAAAATTAAATGCACTAAAATTGCTTCGAGTTGAATTATGACCAACAACTCTATACACAGACATGAATCAAATTTTGAGATTGATTTCAGGAACAAATAGTACAACATATGATATAAAATGTACCTCAAGATCGCTACCAACGCACAAGTCATGGAACTGATGAAGGATCTTCTCAAATAAAACCAATGAATAATATGCCTCCTTCCAAAATGGAGCAATTGGCTCATCTGACATGTCATGTTCCCCATGCGTGAGTGCGCTGAGTGCAGACTGCAAAATGCTCCTCATAACAGGAAGTACACAACAGATGTTTTCCTTGAAACCTTCTCCCATTACTTCCACTAGCAAACCCAGAACCTGTTTTACACAATTGAGAAGTTGATCATCACAAGGAAACATAAAATTCAGGGTAAAACACATTGACAAATTGTAACTATTTCAAGCTTCCAAGCTTCTTTCTGATATAGAGAATTACAATCAATATAAAAACCTATATTATCAAACTCAGTATTAAAAAAAGGAGTTATCAGAGAATAACCAGTATAGATTTGCTTTCCTACTCCTGAACACATGTAATGGGACACAAAATGAGGCTGCCAAGTAGTTTCGTAAAGGACATTCAAATAAGTGAAACTATATTTCACGTAGAGAGCACATCAAAATAATGACAATTTCGCAATATTACCTGTGCTGCTGCACCCCACAGATTCTGTTTACCACCAATGTACCAAGACTGGCTGTACTCAAGAATGGAGACGAGAGAATGTGAACTCACATGCCCAATAAGACATTTCATCGCTGCCGCGGTCATGGAACGAACTTTACTATCTTTATCATTGGCCAATGAAAAAACCAAATGAACGAAAAATATTTGAGATTTTTCATCTACTATCTTTTGAGGAAATTTCTTTATGACAGCATGGAGCATCTCTAGGACAGCTTCTCTTCCATTAGGATGTTTATAACTGGAAGGAAATATGAAATTATTAGTTAGCAACTAATTGAAGGAGGGATAAAAACGCACAAAAATACCATTAGTCACTTTTTTACCTCAGATTCGCAAGTAAAAAATCAAGATGTTGTTGCAACCGCTTTTCAGAAATATGGTATCCAAGCAAAAATTGAAGAAAAATCTGACCACACTTCTTCCGAATATGTTCCTGTTGGCTTTGTACCATCAATTCAGCAACAATCTGGATAATATCATATATCACAGGAACTTCAAGCTTTCGGTGTACAATAGCCTTCAACAGTGAAAGGGCAGCAAATGTAGGATTCTTTGCAAGATCAACAAACAAGGGAAATTGGGTAAGCATATGTAACTGACCAGCTGAGAAAGTAACTCTAGTGCTTCGAAGAAGCGTTGTCAACAACTTAATACATGACTCAGACAACGGACTGCTAGCATTTACGGAGCCTTGGACAATGACCAACAACGAATTCTTTATTTTGTCAGCGTGAGATTGAAGGGATGGCAGAGGTAACCTCACAAGCGGAGACAAGCACTTAATTGCAGTAGTTGTGACATTTCCATGTTTAGAACTCAAACATCGCCACAATAAAGAGACAAAAGGATCTAACAGAGAGAGTAATTCTCCATGCTCTTTGTCAAGTTTTAGGTTCTTCATGTAATTCTGCAGTAACCCAAGTGCGAATGCCGCTATCAAATGAGAAAGACGTCGATCAATACTTACTAATCGATCAGAATGATATGCTTGGATGCCCTTATCTTCTTTGTCTAATTTATTACTTCCATGTTCATTATCTTCGTCCTCGAGACAGTCTTCAATGAGACCATGTGTAAATACAAAGAACTCAGTCTGATCCACAGATGCATTGCATTCGATCCCAGCAGCTATATTGCTCAGTATGCTCTCTAACTTTGATTTAACGTTCTGGGTGAGCTGCTTTTTTAGATTAACTGTGAGTCTGGAAGGTGATATTTTGGGCAATCAATTTGAGAGTCTCATAAGACTTTTGCTTTCTTGTCTCTTTCATTTTGGAAGAGATCTTTTCCATGGTTTCTACAGGAAGCAATTTTAGAAGTTTTAGAGCAACTACGCTGATGGTTACATTGACTTTATCGGAGTTGGAGGTTAAAAACTTTTGAATCTTGGGAAACAAATTCTTGTGCAAAGACACATAAGGATCAGGAGTATCACAACTAGCAATTTCCAATTCATGGGCCCTAGGCATCTCTGAGAAATGGAAGTGGTCAAGAATAGAGCTGACTAGCCGCAACAAAGGATTTTGCCTGTCTGGTTTTAGCTTAATATATCGGAAGCATCTGATTAGCAATGCATAATATTGACTCCACTTCATGGAACTGGAAATTGATGCAAGCGCATCCAAACAGGCACTTCTGATATGCTCATCCTTTCCATCTTGCAAATTTAACAACATACTAAAAAAGAGTGGAACCATTATTTTATTTGTGATCACCTGGAAAATTATGACAGCACCACAGAAGATAAGTGATAAAGCAGAAAATAGTTTTATGGTTCCAGAAGACCGTAGAGATTACCTCTGAAAGCCTTCCTGACACGAAAACATTTTTAAAACGAGACAAAGCCTTAGTTGAACATCTACTCTAGCTTTAGTTGAACATCTAAAGGAAAAGCGATATATCTCACTTATCTCCAGCCATATTTTTCAGTGCAATGGCTTCCAGTGCACGAAGTGCTTCTTATTCCTATCAAGAAGATATACACCTCCGTCATGTTTATCTTGACATTTCCCAAGATCCTATCAAATGAATAAATCAATCTCGAAACCAATTTTGGACTCGTGTCGAGGAAAGCTACAACAATTCCAGGACATCCGATATGACGGACGTACGTAACAAAAGATCGGTGCAATCTCGTATGCAGGTAATATTGACGGCAATTAGTAAACTAAAAGCATGCATCCAACAAGTTGAACAATTCAATCCTAGTGGTGCTTCATAAATGGATATTGTGAGTTTTATTAAATTGAATATGTTATATTTTTATCATTACTTTTTATTATTTACAATTACTTAAACATCATTATACAGATGATCCGTACGAAAGAGTTAATGAAACAAGATGATAATTTCAAGAAAGGATTTAAGTTTGATCGTGTATGGTCAATTATGAAGGATATGGAGAATTTACCTCTTCCTCAAACCCGTCAAGGAATCTAATTCAAAGGAGTGTTGAAATTTTCGATTCACACAATCAGACACACAAGCAACAGATTCACCCAAATCAACTTCTCCAGGTTTGTCTCAATTTGAACTTAATCTCAGTGATGAAAATATTGGTGGTAGTTCATCGCAGAGACCACTTGGAGTGAAGAAAACAAAGCTAAAAAAGAAGAAAGATGAATATTTTTCACAGACAATAGAATCAATGAGAGCAGGACAAGAAAAAACTATTGAAATGATAGAACATGGAACTGTTTGTCGTGAACAAATCAACCAAATGCAAATCCAACGCATGCAACAAAGTCAACTAAATTTGGAACAAAATGAGAAAAAATAGAACAAAATCGACAACTATTGGAACTAACGAGGTTTCAAGAAGAAAATAAAATTTTGGTAATCGATCTCAACTCTATTCAAGATCCATTATTTGCGTGAAAATTTTCGGGCACAACAATTAAGAATTCTGAATGTAAGGGATGAAAGGAAACGAGCACGTGAAAATCCCAACTATGGAAAATACTTCGGAGATATTGGAGGGTCTGGATCCGACTTATCGGAGTTTTAATCTTTTCGTACGTATCACCTTTTTTACTTTATGTTGTAATGTTTTGTGATATTTGATAATTTATTTTTGGTAATGATGTTCAATTTTATGTATCATTGTCTTCTATTCAGACATTTTAATGCTTGTCGGTTGTTATTTTATTTTATATTAATTACGAAGTGATTTTGAATAATAAATTGATTTAAATACTACGGTTTCCATTTTATTGTGTTGTTATTTTTTTAAATTAATATTATATAAATAAAATACAAGTTTATTAGTATCTAATATGATAATTTAAAATCAACATGTACAATAATTTACAAATTTATAATAAACACATAAATTTATAAATTTTAAAAAACAAGTACCACAAAAAGAAAACTAATATCACAAAAGCAAGGAAAAAATGCAAAATAACAAATTTGATGCAACACTGCACACTATCTCTAAAATAGCGTTTAGTTTGCTGCTTGGTTGGAGTGAAGTTCTTAACTCCAATTTGGTGTCCTACGCCAAATTAACGCGTGGTTGGAGATGCTCTTACAAAGGTTTCCATCGGATAAAAAATGTCCTCATCACTCAAGAATCTAATGTACAAGATAATGCTTATATTTATATGATTCGGATAAGATTAAGCAAAGTTCTAACGACCGATAAACTATGGAACAACCATTCAGTTGGTACAGAGTTTTTAAGAGAGATCTTATCTATTTTTGTCATTAGACTATATGTCTAAAAGGAGGGATCTTGGCTCCGTTTGGACAAGTTTTTTAAAAACGTATTTGGTGTTTTTTGAGTTAAAAAACTTAAAATATGTGTTTAGATAAGATTTTTATAAAATGTTTTTGAAAAATATTTTTAAAAAACTAGTTTTGAAACACTTTTTGAATTACAAGTGAAAGATGATATATAATGTTTTTAAAATATATAATATAGGTAACTTTATACGAATGGTTAATTATATTTTTTTTATTACATTAATTATTTTAACGGTATTTTTTAATTATAAATTATTTTTTAAATAATTATCTAAACATTTTTTAATTTAATTTGTTTTATAAAATACTTGTCCAAAACTTATACTTATCTTTAAAAAAACTTTTAAAACATTTTGTAATATTTTTTTAAAATCTTTTTAAAAACTTTGTCCAAACATAACCTTTATTTATTTTTGTTATTGGACTATATGTCTAAAAGGATAGTCAAATTTGTACTTGTGAAAAAGCTATCCACCACATGCTCTTATGAAGAGAACATTTAATATCATTTATTAAAGATGTCACATTTAAGGAAGTAAGTCATTGGTTAAAACAAAAGACATTTGATGATCAAGTACCAAGGCTCCATTTGGACACGTTTTATAAAATATTCTTATAAAAAGTGTTTTATAAGAATTATTGCAAAAATGTTTTGGAAGTTTTTTTTAAAGGTAAGTAATGTGTTTGGACAACTATTTTATAAAAATATTTTAAATTAAAAAATATTAGATAATAATTTAGAAAATGAGTTATACTTAAGAAATAATATTAAAATAGCATTTGAATGATTAATATAACAAAAAAAATTTAATTGATGATTCGCATAAAATTTACCTATATTTTATATTCTAAAAACATTATAAAACATCTTTCAATTGTTCTTCAAAAAGTGTACTTCAAAACTAGTTTTTTAAAAATATTTTCAAAAATATTTTATAAAATCTTGTCCAAACACATATTTTGAGTTTACTAAAAACGTTTTTATAAAATGTGTCCAAACGGAGCCTAAAATACCGTGGTTCTAAGTAATGAAAAATCAGATAAACTATTGTGGACAAGGGCAATGACAATGTTTAATTATAAGCATTGAATCAGTAGTTTCAAATGTTGAGAGTCATCTAATTAAAGAGATCAAATCTAGCCGACAAAAAACACACGAGCCAATAGAAAAGTTGAATCTTGTTACACCATTAAGTTGTTCTTTGTAATTACGAATTTCTGTCTATTATTAAAAGTTATATAACAAGATAATCTTATAAGAATCTTAACGAAATTAAAGATCATTGATCCGCTCACGGTCTACTAAAGGGCAAGAAGCTTTATATTGTTTCCAATCCAATTCGTGAGAAGAGTAAAAGCTAGAGAAAAAACAAGGGATTAGACAAGCAATAGCAATCCAGGAAGAACACACCTTATTATTCGAAAATAAAAAAAAAAATTCTGAAAAAGGCATAGCTCTAATAGAAGATAACAAACTAATGTTCAATTCATATAGTGCTTACAAAGAGAGTTAAAATAAGATTCCAATTTAGGCAATATAACACTATTTCGTCAAATGAGGTGTGGTGTTCGTGTTTTGGACCAATCAAATTTGTTCTAGTGCAGCCTTCCCATGTGGGGACTTGGGAGATATAAAAGAATTAATACTCCAGACTTTAAAAAAATCACTGTGTTCATCACAACATGATTTTATTGAGTACTCATATATCAATTGATCCGATTATATTTCTCACTTTATAACCAAAGTTTTTAAAAGTAATTTAATTCAATGAAAAAGTTATGAAATCGATACGCTGACAAAATGTTATCTAATGACTAATTCTTGTGCATATTATTGCAATTTTGAACTCATCAGTTCATAACTCTCGTTTCCAATTATTTCTTGTACAAAAAAAAAACAGTTACACTAGGTTAAAAAAATGTTTATTACTATAAAGATGTGGGAGGGTACGTCAGTGCACAGGTGTATACAGCGTATAGGATGCTTCCGAGACGGCACCAGGGATTTGGCGCTCGATTTAAAAAATCTGATCTGAACTGTTCTGCACGTCGAGCCTGATTTGATCTGAATATCTTAATATAAATTGTTTTACGTTTCGAGCCCGATCTGATATGAATTTCCTAATACGAACCAAGGTAAAAATGAGATTAGACTTGTATACGAAGAAAATGTAAAAGAGGTTATAATAATAAAATATTCTGACCAAGGCCATTTCTTAAACTATCCCAAGAAAATACTCGTCTATTTGGATGCCTTTGAATTCGGTAGCTGGAGTCATATTCTATCATAATGAACTTGTTTTAAAAAAAAATACTTTTTTTTTTTGCATGTGGGATTTGTACAAAAATTATGGACAAGTTTATATACATACAAATCTGTTTAAGTAATAATATTTCGATCTTAATACATATTTTCTCGGGAAATTCTGATCCAAGTTAATATACATAATCTTAGTTGAGTATATATACATTGAAAAACAATAATGGCGACCTAAAT
Source organism: Dorcoceras hygrometricum (assembly GCA_001598015.1). Lineage (NCBI taxonomy): Eukaryota > Viridiplantae > Streptophyta > Magnoliopsida > Lamiales > Gesneriaceae > Dorcoceras > Dorcoceras hygrometricum. The sequence goes on from KV008815.1 coordinate 160,432, forward strand.
TATTGTAGAACATCATTATTATTGTTTTTTCAAGATGGTCAAACTTATTCACCACATTGTCCCATGTCACCCTCCGCGGTCAACGCCGCCGACCCTAGCTGAAAAATTATATAGAAATTGGAAGTATTCCACAAAGAAAAGGCAAAGTGCATTTCTTCTTTTGACTTGAATTCATTCCAAACTACCCGCAATACACTATATATATATAAACCAACAACCTTCGTCACTTTATATATATCCAAACTTCTCTTGCATTGTAATATTTAAGATTTATGCTCATGGACTCATACTCTTCATCTTCTAGTGCTAACTGTTCCAACTCATCTTATTCAGAAATCCATCTTCCTCAAAATGGTAGTCATCACAGAGAAGTGAAAAGCGCAAAACGACAACAGACGATCCACTCAGTTGGCAAGAAGGATAAGATCATAACGAAGGAACCGATTGCACCATGGCCACGAATCCCGGCCAAAGTGTACAACGTGGCTCCGGTCGACTTTAGGGATGTTGTTCAGAAGCTCACTGGTGCGCCTGAATTCCAGCCCACACGGTAACCTAAGCATCAGTCGGTGGAGACCCTAATTAGCTAGAGAGCTCCCTTCATATTTCACTTGCAGGGTCTTCACATATATATATATATATATAGACAATGGGCGCCTAGAGATGCTCGGCCGAGCATCTCCATAATTTCATGAGATGCTCGACTGATCATCTCCAAGCGTCCACACAGACGCCCATTGTGGGCGTCCACACTATCAACTTTATATATATATATGTACATTAATTTGGTCGCTTCATCAATATTTTCAAATTCTGATCATAATCAATATTAAAAAAGAAGAGCCTCATGGAGATCAACGAATTCATTACAGAACTCTATGTTATCAAATATAACTTAAATATCTATATATAATTTAGTCATCGTGAATCAAAACGCGGCTATATATATTCTAACGAAGATCCAAACATGTGAAACTATTATAATTTGTAACTTTAATATAAAAATCATGAATTTTTGGCAATAATGAAAACTAGCTATAAAACTTTTACTTTAATATCCAAGAGAACCTAGCTACGCCTTTCCACAGATATCATAATAATTTCTTTGGAAAAGACGAAAGAAAGAAAGATTTTAGACAGTAAGAGATATATTTACTTACATGATGATGATCAAACATCTAAATATGTCATTTTAAGAATATTAAAAACTTACCTCTATAGACATTCTAGTGCCGAAAATTTTAATCCGCCTTATTTAAGTAAAGATATATACTTTCTTTTAAAATAAGTTCACTATCATTTTAAGAAATATTTATTTTCGGAAAGTCCAACCTCGATCAGTAAGTAGTGATCTAAACAATCTTGGCACGTACCGTAAAAAGAAGGTTCCAACTCCAACCTGAATAAAAATTTATATAAGCACAAATCATCATTGTAGACAACCAAATCAAGAAAACAGAACAGGATTTTTTTTTCATATACATACAAAGCATGAGTATAGGAAAATAGCAAGTGAACTCTTCCGACCAGTGGGAAGAAGCTTCATACCCTGTCAAAGAACAAGAGAAATTGGTGGAAGGAAATACAATGAAGTACAGAGAGAACAAAAACAGAAAAATATATGCATGTCCATGAAATATAAAACAACTGTATCCATGAGATTATAGGACTTCTAACAAGCCAGCCACTCAGCATACGTTCAACGTTCTTTCTAAATGTTAGTCCAGAGGACTGTTGCACCAGTAATTAATAATATATATGCATGAAAGTAAAAGACAAACCTGGAAAAAGGACCATTAATGCCACGAGAAACACTCCTACTGCCATGGCACCACAGTAGTAGAAAATTAAAGATTCGCTTGGCCAGGAAGCAAGAGCCATCATCAGTATCCCCCCAAACAGGAATATTACTCGATACAAGAAAAACTCTGGAAAATGAGGGAGTGTCACAGACCGAAAGTATACAACCAAAAATGAACAACTGAAACAGCTAACAGAAGGCCATGACTGCAGCTCAGCAGCTGTACTGATGATTTCAGCATCAAGAAATGATTATCGAGACAAACCTTCAGATAGAGAGACCTGAAGGGTTTCTGAATATATAAGATCCTTCCATCCTTATATCTAAGAGCTTGTGATCAAAAGGGGACATTGATTTAATCCACAATCCCTCAGTAAATCTTTCCCACTTGTCTAGAGGGCACATTGCTATCCCAAGAGATAAATTCCTGCAACGAATGATTGGACGATAAAAAGCCAGTTTCTAGGAGAATGCACACAGACACATGAGGGACATGCACATCATAACATTTACTATAAGAAACAGAAAAGGAAAAGTAAGAGTATCATCGAAGTAAAAAAGAACTGGCAAGACATTAAAGTAAAAGGAAACATAAGATAATCAAGGAATTACATCAGCAACCATCAAAATAAATTTTTTTGAAATTTAAAGTGAAGATCGTTTCTAATCCAAGTGACAGATTCATTCATTATATTAATGAATATAACAGTTGCTCGTCATTGGAGTTCGCATGCTTCATGAGCACTTGTACTTCATTCTGAGCAGTTACGGACAATATAATAGAGTTACAAGGAAACAAAACCTTAAAGTTATTGACTAAACCTAAGAGTGGTTAAGACTTGTTTATATAAAACTCACCTATGGAAACACATCTCGATATTTGGAGAACGGACACTTCGGCTTGCATGCGAAACTTTTACCTTGACAGAATTGGCATACTTGTTCAAATGTTTAAGTCTTGGCACTCCATGAATTTCAACTCTCTCACATTTTACCTTTTTTTCAGTATATCTCACTTTTTGTTTGTTTCTTTTTTTCTTTAAAAAAAAACAAACCTTGATTCGCTTGGGATCAGTGTAGTGTATCATTATATTATTATTATATCATTATATCGTCTGGCGTTTATAATAAATGAATCATTTACTCAAACTATACACATTAAATCATATATTGATATCAATGCATAAATTACTTGTACAACCTTTTATCACTCATGTTACAAGTTCAGATCATCACGTCACTGTATCTTATGTGCCAACCGATACGTAGGAAAATAGGCATTTTAGTACTTTTAACTTAATCTATTTTTATATTTTAGTTTTATACTAATCAAACTTGAAATTGCTTCACGAAACTTTATTTTCGTAATATTTAGGTCATATTTAAAATATATATATAGTTTAGTTGAATTGCTGACTATGAGATAAATTTGATAATTTCAATTTGAATGGAAATAAGTTTAGTTAATATGCTACTTGAATTTCACTTAATAGCAAAATCCGGTGACTTGAATACGATTTACTTTTGTTCGGACTACATCCAATTAATATGCTATTAAGTTCAATAACTGGTAATCTGTTAAAAGAATTTAAAAAATTCTCAACTGTGCTATTATATAATCGGTAAATTGCAACCTAGTTAATAATTTAGACTAAAATCAAACAATTATATAGAATTAGGATAAAAAAACACAACGTTAAAAGTTAGATGAATAATTTAAATTAAATATTCACAAGAATAAAAAGGAATACAGAACAATGAAATGATTTTTACTGCATTGATCGTATGTGTAAGCTTCATAAAATTCCATCCAAAGCCCTTGGGGTCTAAATGATAAATACGAAGGAGTTCAGGGGACAGATAGCTACGAATAATATCAACAAAAACGACGACGTTCAGCAAGCTTAACAAAGCTATGATTGTGAAATAGAGTTCAGTACTCAGTTTGTAGTCCGCAACTTCCCACCAGCAATTTCGCCGGCGATCCGATCTCCTCCCCAACAATGTCATGGTGGACCCGCTCCATCGCCAGCTCTCTCAAGCTCGATGACGACGAGGATGACGTCAGCACCTCGAAGTCCAACCAACCGGAAAGCCCTCACGTCCATAATGACGACACATCATCTCCGAACTCTACGCCGCGCGGCGTCAAGGATGACCTCTCGGACCTCACTAGAACCCTGACCCGTCAATTTTGGGGAGTCGCTTCATTTTTGGCTCCTCCTCCTGAGCAGATCAGGCACGACATGGAAACCGATGAATCCGACCCCGATTTGATTTCGGGCATTCGGAGTGACTTTGCCGAGATTGGTGGAAAGTTCAAGAGTGGGATTTCTAAGCTTTCGAATAATATCAATGTTTCTGAAATCACGAAACTGGCCTCGGATTTCCTGCAGTTGGGATCGGATGATGAAGGTGAGGAGGGGAGCAAGGGGGGTGTAGATTCGAGGAAAGGTGCGGTGGGTGTCAATGAGGAAGTGGTTGCCTTCGTGCGGGATATCGCTATGCATCCAGAGACGTGGCTGGATTTTCCTCTATCTGAAAATGCTGAAGATGATCATGGTAAAGTTGATTTACGTAGTTTCCGGAATATGAATTTGTTTATATTGATGAATAAAGTTTTGCTCGTGATGATGCTAAAATTTTAAGGTTATTACTTTTTACCTCATGCGAGGGGCAATTAATTGTTGATTGTGTTTCCTTTTATGCACAATACAATCTATTCTACAGATTTTTGTAATTTCTTGTGATGCACAACTAGAGGTGATACACGAACGATATTTCATTATATGGGTGTCTTAATGGTCAGTTACATTTGGCACTGTCTTGATATCATGTGGTACTCTGTTAATAGCAGTCAAGCCATGAAATTGAACAGTATCCTCTATCATGTGACAATCAACAGCCTAAAGACATCATATGATTTTAGTAATCTATTAACTAATGGGTGATAATTTGGATGACAGGAGTTTACTTGGAACTTGGAAAGAAAGGCTTTATTTGTTAATTACTGAGATTTTAGCTAGAAAACAATTATGATATCTCTGCTTACCTTGTTATAAACGATGAGACCTTTGAAGCATCCTTGTTATAACTTGAGCCCTTTGAAATTTGTTAAATTCAACCCTCAACCCATGTAATTTGAAGATGTATGTTTTATTGTTGTTTGAGAGGTATTGAATTCTTTTGACTTGATTGCGTATTATGATTTTGTTTGATGGACGTTTGCTTGTTATATTTGTTCGCTCTAGATTTTGATATGTCGGATACCCAACAAGAACATGCCTTAGCTGTTGAGAGGTTTGCTCCAAGATTAACCGCTTTGAGGATTGAGCTTTGCCCTGGATACATGAGTGAGAGTCGGTTCTGGAAGATTTACTTTGTTCTCCTTCACCCTAGACTGGATAGCCATGAAGCTGAACTTCTATCAACCCCACAGGTTCTTCATGATCACCATCTAATTCATCTTCTTCTTGGTAGTTTTTGTATTTATACTGTTGTTTTCCTTACACACGTAATGTTGAATCAGTAGAGACTATAGAATCAAAGTTGGAGTTGGCAAATTTGACATGGATATACTGTGCTCCCATCTGTAGTCACTGTCGGATGAAAAATTTGCAGCATATTTTGTGGGCAAGAGAAATATGTATAGAATTATTGTTTGTCTGTCTGTATTTCGAAACTCTTCTGTTACCTCGCAAACATAGGTCATACCTCATCAAGGTAAGAACACAAAATTGGAAGTGTGAAAACTAAATCTTTTTGGATTTTCTGTGTTATTTGACGCAGTGCCTACTTGGGCAATGTATTATGCTAATTTCATATGGCACACAATAAAACTTTTTTTTTTCTAGTCTTAAAAGTTATCTGTTGTTTTTCATGCTATGTTTTAATTTCATTGTTCACTTTCTTGCCTTAATTTGGTATAATTTATTTTGAGAAGGAAGGTGTTTCTGTTGTTTGCTGTCAGAGCTTGTTTTCTCTAAGAATATTCAAATTGGCATTGCAAGATTATGTGCATTGTTGGATAGTGAATCTAAGTCACTCACTCTTTTCTTTGGTAACGCCATACAGTTGTCACATGACTGATTTTATGTGTTCTGTATGTCAATGTTTCTCTTACTCCGGAACTAATTTTGTCATTGGTCTTCTGTCTTTTCGTACCATTTTACATCCATGTAGTGCATTCTATATGTATGTTTATGTTATCCTTGGACTAGTTGCCATTTTGGTGTATATAACAACGATGATACCACAGTTGGGGGATATTGGCATCAGACGTGATTTTAGTTTTTTTTTTAATAGAAGAGAAGCGTTTGACATTTCTAATCAATATCAGAAATCCTTTCCGTTCAAAGTTGAGTGGTCTGGGATCTAATTCTTGTTAGTCTGTAGCAAGTCCCATCTATTCGAAATGTCAACAATTATTTCATATTCACGTGATTCACTTCCTATTAAATATTTGTACCTAGACAAACCATCCAATTAATGACCATCTGGAGCCTGGATATTGATTGTATTTCGTTAGATGGGCCAAAATGCTGGAGGCAATCAGCCGCTTTTGTTTTAACCGTTCCAATTTGTTATGTGTACTAGTTCTGTTTGTTTCCTTAAATTCCAGTTTTGTTGAGGTCACTCATTACCGTTGACATACAGATAGTAAATGCAAGAGCATCACTGACCAAAGAGTTGAAGCTCGGAGCTTCAACAAAACCAGCTGATGTCTCCGGTGGAAAATATTTTGACCTAGAAACCCATACTGGTTCTCAAAATGAAGAGTCCCTTTCAGCGCCATCCCTTGCCTTTTGTGGAGACGATAGTACCAAGGTATCAGACATTGAGATACATTCATCCAATGTGCTAGCAGATTCTGAAACGGCGAAGCACCCAATTGAGAGTAATGAAATTCATATTGTTGACAAGTCCGTTAAAAAAGAAACTGATACCAGCCAGGCTGCAGAACAAGCCATAAAATCTGATTTCTCAAATGTTTTGGAAGAGATAGATGAAGATGATGCTGATGATTGGTTAAAGGAAGAAAGTTCAGAAATCGTTCCTGCTTCTAGAGTCACCATTCCTATTGAAAATGAAGAGGATGTTTCTTTTAGTGATCTTGAAGAAGATGATGATGGTGATGTATCCTCGACTTTAAAAAAATCCAATCATAGTTTCAAAAAAGACTCTCCAGAATGGGTTCAACTGAGGAAAAGCCCGTCCAATTCATACAAGGATATGGATGTTAAGCACTCTGGCAAAAAAAATGTAAATGCCTATGTCACTAAGGAATCAAATGACTGGCTCGATGTCGATGACATTGATGTTGCTTGATCAATCATGTGAGTCTTGCATCATATCTGAGTTTACCTTTGTACTGTGAATGATATTTCTCCCCTTTTACTGTCTTGTGTTGAACTCTTGGGAATCCAGTGTTTGTATATAGTGTGCACGTAAATAAAGAGTGGATGCTGATTTTAATATGACTGGTTTTATTTGAGTTCCCCAGCGAAACTAAGTAACATCAGACACATTGGAGGTGTAGCTACAAGGGTCTTCTTGTATCCTCGTCAGTATCATATTTTGGGATTATAATGCTTGGTTTGCATCTGGAGCATCTGATTGATATCAGACTGTTGAGAAATGACCAAATATTCTGGCATGCTTAGATGATAAATTTATCGTGCAGGATGAGCGCTGCTATTTGGTTGCTTTTGCCCTTTTCTAAAAAAGACGTCTTTCTTCTCAGAGTTTTAAACCTAATGCCACCGCCTCTTCTCGCTACTCATCGAATTCTTGGTAGCAGCATTCTTCTCACCCAGTTTAATGTGCATATTTACTGATTCGCAACAAACCCCACTCAGTAGTCGTACTTTATGTACACCGGATGAGAAGGTTCAGAAGAATGAAGAGGTGGTATGTTATTATAACAATGGTTTACATGGAGGACACAGGGTAGAGATGTCGAGCCATCAAAGTTGAGCCTCAATCTTTGCCAAATCGAACAGGAACGCAAACTTATCTACGAAAACTGTCAACAAATTCCTTACTTCAAGAGCTGTTCCCACAACGTTGCTCTTTGATGATGCTAATGCATTCATTACGGTCTTTATATTGATTGTGCATTGACAAAAATATATGCGACGCATAAATATTATGCTGTGGGTGTATATAAACATATACTCGGATTTGTGCACATAATTAACATCCAATAGTTTTGACAGTTGGAATAAAAATGTTCACTCTTGCCGATCTATCAAATATTGTGCTACATTGTATGCACACAATACATATACGAATCTCATCCTAGAAGATTTCAAATACGCAAGAAGGCAAAAAACCAACCAGATGTCGAAGTTCTAACTAGTCTCTCATTCTCAAATTTCAGATATACTATTGTATTATTCCAAAATTTTGACGTGGTCATACTTTGTCCACATTCAGATGTCAATTATAGACTTTTGGAACGCTTTTTGACTGTAAGAACGGATCATACTACGTGTATGAGTCATCATCATGTAATAATAAACCTTTCATCCCTATCCTCCAGTCTTTATTGTTCACAGATCATCCACATCCTTTTTTAGACGCTTTACACGTATTTTACGTCCATACATGCATATATCGATTATATAAAATCATAGTAAACGACACTTCTATTCTTGTCTCGTCTTTGATCAAGTAGCTTTTCCAAATTCAATCGCTTTCCTACATGTGAGATTGTTAGTGGATCACCAACAACCGCAGTCATCAATTCTTCTATGTTTTGGACTCTCTCCCCAAGGTTTGCGTTTGCTTCACTCGTAACCTGAATCTTTTGCTGCAGGATGAACTTTTTGTCATTCAAGGCATTGAAATGGGCTTGATCTTTTGCTTTTTTGAGTAGTTTGAACCCGTAAGTGGTGATTAGGGAATTGAATCTCCGAACCCATTATTATTTCTGTAACTCCAGGTATTTCTGCAATATTTATGGGTGGCGAATTAGTGAAGAAATGTGTACTGTATACGAGGAATAGAAAAAAATGGCTTCTTGTTTTGTGCGCATTGGGATTCACAGGCTACGGAGCATATGAGATTTTCAACTTGCCTGCAGTTGTTAAGAAGAGGGAAAGATTGTCCAAAATGATGGGAACTTTGGTCTCTGTAACTGAAATGGTGTCTGATTCAGCTGAGGCATTCGGGATTCTTTCCAAAGATTTAAAACATTTCATACAATCGGATTCCAATGAGATTCCACAAAGTTTGAAGCAAATTTGTAAAATAACTGCCTCAAATGAGTTTCATGGTTCATTGGCAAGAATTACTAGGACTTTGAGTGCGGGAATCTTGCAAGGCTATCGAAATGAGATGACAAAAAACTGTAATTCTTTGGGTGGGGCTTCGGATTTGTCGGACCGAATTATGGATAGAGTGTTTTCAAGTGCAGGCTCTGGATTTGCTTCTGTAGTTGTTGGCAGTTTTGCTAAGAACTTGGTAACGGGCTTCTGTTCGGATTTTTTGAAGCCTGATCATAGTTCTTTGATAACGAATGAGAATTTGCAAACGTGGGTCGAGTTCATCTGTGATCAATACAAGTTCAGGGAGCTTATTGGATATTGTACCCAAGTATTTGTGAGCACAGCCGTGGCGGTTTATCTAGACAAGACATCGAATGCAAACAAATTTGATGAACTTTTCTGTGGTTTGACTAATCCCAAGCATGAATCTCAAGTGAAAGACATGATGGTATCTGTATGTAACAATGCGGTGGAAACATTTATACACACGGCTCATCAAGTATTGAACACGGATCCAGTTGCTATTCCGAAACCAGATGTCGATCATTCCTCGAAGATTGATTTGAATGGTGGTTTCCTTGAGGTAGAGAAGGCGATTGTTGGGCGAAAACAAAGTTCAAACCATATAAACTCAAGAAAATTCAAGAGCCATGATCACGGTTTGGTGGGCAAAATGTCGTCGACTCTGGCTGTGCCAAGAAATCAGAAGCTGGTTCTTGATATGACTGGAATGGTGGTGTTTGAGACAGTGAGATCTTTTCTCGAGTTTTCATTCGAGAAATTATCGGATAGTGTGAAGAGAAGTGTTGATTTTGCTCATGAGGAGGTGATCGATAGGGGATCCGAAACACTTAGAATTGTAAGTGACAAATCTTCCGCAGTTACCACTGTGTGCATTGCTTTGTGCCTGAGCATTCTGAATAGCCCGTGGATTCTGGCTCCTCGTTGAATTTTTTAATAATCGGACTGTGTTTTGATAGAATGATCTGCATCTAAACGATGAAGTATATACAGATAACTCTCAAAACCTCCGATTAATACAAATGTATATCCAAGCAAACTGAATATATATGGAATATGAATACAAATAACTAGATTTCAAACTTTTTTACTCGGATTGTGTTTGGATGGGAGAAGTTACTATGTTTCAGTTTCAATTCTTCAATGCAACTCCAAGCTTTCATTCATGTAAGCTTCACAAGAATGGGTTTTGAATCCCTCAGATTTCAGGTTAGTTTTTGTAAAAAAAAAACAAAAAAAACAAGGTGGTTCTAATATTTAATTATATAAATCAATTCTTCAAATAAAATTCTGACTCAAACGAAATGTTTCTAAGAGCTTTGGTCTCGTATCATCGACTCAAAGGCTGGCAGGTAAAAACATCTTCGACAAAATTGTAGACAACATGATATCGGTGTTGTTCATACAGATAGGTGAAATATGTGTTTGTCTTGTAATTGGTGAAGACGATCATACATTATGGTTCTTCTTTCTTCATTTTCTTCTCTTTTGATACAAAAGACTGCATTAATTGAACTCATGCCTCAACAATTTGCAGGTCACTTCACCTAATCGAACATGAAACAAGTCTATTTGCGCCATAATTTCCACCACTCAACTCATATGAGAAACAATCAGTCACCCTTAACAATTGCCCGGATTCTGAGGATTCTCTTTCAATATATCTACCACATTAGAAGCTCCAGAAGAGGTGGCGGTTCCACCATGAATCGTACAGTATCTCAATAACCTATGGATCTATTCCGCGACCTTAGCCTCCTGCTGCTTGCCTGCTGCTTCTTCTTGAAGCTTCTTTTTCCAATAGTCATCGAGAGGAGGCCCGAATATGGATTTCCCCGACACAACTCCTATCCTGCACAAATTGATCCATTCCATCGAACCAAGCATTTCAAACATAGTAAACTCCATCCAACATGAAACATTACACAAAAAGTTTGCACTCCGTAGAAGAAAGTTGCTCTTTCATCTTCATAAGAAAAGTGTTTGCAGACACTACTAAGTAGGATCCAAAAAAGTCCAATTTAAGGGTGAAGTTTGTTTCCAGTAAGACAGGTATAAAGCTACTTGTGACAACAAACACTTCTTATATTCAAAATAATAATTTTCATTGGTCAGGTTAGACTATCGCCGTCTTATGGGGGTACTTTTGTGTTTATGCCGTGTTTTGTTGGGGTGAGATTGGATGAATTGATATTCTCGTAGCAAACGGTGTATTATCTATCTCATATCAATCGAATCTGTGTTATTTAGCACAAATCATAATATCACACAACATGATCGCTTCATCTCTGATATCTGACCACAAACTGAACCTTATGGTATCCGGGATGAACTCGAAAGGCCATGATACATGGTCGGTTAGTGCATAACCACCAAGAACATGTGAAGCAGGATTGCTGGCATATCAATTCAGATCATTGTAGCAAAAGTAGTTGATGATCGAAATCACAGGTGAGCAGATATTTCTAAAATAACACCATAAGTTCTCTTCAAGAGCATTTTTGCAGCCATATCATATTTAGGGGTGGCAACTTGTAACCCGACAATCAGATCCGAGTCGACCCGAAAAAATTGGGTTAGGGTTGGGATTTTCAGGTTCGGGTCGGGTTCGGGTCAGATATTTTTTTTTGTTGATTTTTACCCCAGCCTACACGAATCCACCCAAATTGATAGTATCCCGATGACCCAATCCGAGATGACCCGAAGAAAAACCGGGATAGGGTTGGGATTTTTCGGGATCGGGTTGAGACTTTTCGGATTGATTCGGGTTGGGATCAGCATTTTTATTTTTTATTTTTATAACAAACCCGACCCGAATCCGCCCAACCAAGACAAATTAACACCCCTAAATTCATATTCCACCACAAACCCAAAACATTTCATTTCCCAAGTTGGCTAACCCAACAATGAAATCGCTAAAATCCTAAGCAAAACAGACTCAACCCAATTCATTAAACTTTGATATTGTTCGTAAGTAAATACCATTAAAAATTCTCAACACGCATGGCAGCAAAAAGAAGAACCCGAAAACGAAATGGGAGAAATTTCTTACACGACAGCTCCGACGACCAGCGGAAGCGATAGAAATCTCCTTCGACCAAACATATTTTAATTCCAAGAATAAATTTGAAACTAGAAAAAGAAAAGGAAAAGGGGATATATTTCTTGGGTTGCACGGTTGCACCTTTCTGCATTCTTCTGTGGGTGGATCAATACTGGGCCAGAACCCATTTGTGATATATTTCACAACTTATGACCCATAAGTTATTTTAAGCAAAATAAAATATAAAGATAACGAATTACGACTAAAATTGTATATCTTTGTATTTAATTTAATAATTGTAATATACATTCAAGTTCTATATTTAAAAACCACAATATACTAAATCAATAATGTGAGAATTAAGTAAAGAACCGAACTAAATGCGTTCAAATAAAGAGCAACTATATAAACTGGGCAGAATATCTAGATAGGCCCATTTTCAACTGGTACATTAAATCAGCCCATTGAAGCCCAGCAACTGTAACCTATTTCAGTCAAATGTGTTCTACCAAATCTCCTCTTCAGCTATGCCACGACTCTCAGACAGCAAGAATTTACCAACCTCTTCTTCCTGGAACTCTCAACTCTGTGTAAAAATTCATTCCACTAAGGTATGTGACTCTATTCATTTTCTTGGTTCCAGAGTTTAGTTTGCTATGTGATGTTTAGTTCGGTTAGATTGAGTTTTGGGCGAGTTCTTTTGAGGCGATGACGATAGAAATCGTTTCTCGATGCTGACAGTCAATGGTGTTTCGACCTTTCATTTCTTATGATGACCCATTTATGCGTGTCCGAGCCTCATTCGATGTAGGAGTGATTGAAATGATTTTTAAATTGAAAACGGACTATTGAAATTGGTGAGGAACCGAAAAGGGCCTAAACTTTTTTGTATAGTTGCGTTTGTCCAGCACAAAATTTTTTTCTTCGTGTGATACTCTGCAGAGTTATCTCGTTATCGGTCTTAGATTCGATATGCTGGACCTAACTCGATTTCGTTGTTAAAAGAACTGGGAATAGTGGTCAAATTGAATTCAAGAAGCTTTGGTTTCTGTTGGGAGCTGGGAATAGTGGTCAAATTGAATTCAAGAAGCTTTGGTTTCTGTTGGAGACGAAGATCAACAACCAAAAATGGCTTCGTTCAGTACTTATTCTGCCAACTTCACACCCGCAACATCAATATCCCGGAGTCGAAACAATCCCTCAAGTTCCTCACATAATCCTCATTTTATCACTTCAAGACTGTCATCGTCTAATTCTCAGCTTCCCTGTTTATCTGCCCGACTTAACCAAAGATTTTCAAGAACCCGGCTGCGAAAATCTAAACGTTCTCCGTGTATGCAGGTAACATGTTTTATTTCCCTCAAGTTTCTTATTATATTTCTGAATTGAGTAGTTGTGATTGATCTTTGGTGGATTTTATTTACTCTACAGGTTGTTGCGCTGGTAGAAAAAGGGGAGCCGTTGAGGGTGATGATATCGGGAGCTCCAGCTTCTGGTAAAGGAACGCAATGCGAGCTTATTACTCACAAGGTACATGTTTGCCCTTTTTTATTTCATAGCTTATTACTCACAAGGTACATGTTTGCCCTTTTTTATTTCATAGTTTCAATTGGCATTGAAACTAAGGAATATATTTCAACATGATTGTTCGCAGTGAGTTGGAAATTGGCACAATTTTTTGTGCCCTCTAACCTGCAGTTTTTTTGTACGCTTATTCATTGTTATAGGGGTTATGGATTTGTTTTAGTGTTTTTTGTCATTTGGCTTTGTAATGCTTTCAAGACTTGAATTTTTATTATAATCTTCATTTTATTGCTCATCACGTTGCTTATTTGGCATGTGTTTTATCCTCACTGGCATATCTTCTAAAGTAAAACCTGTTGTACTTGTTCATTATTCTCCATTCAGTATGATTTGGTGCATATAGCGGCTGGAGATCTATTAAGAGCTGAAATTGCGGTGGGGTCAAAGAACGGGAAGCTAGCAAAGGAATACATGGAGCAAGGGCAGCTCGTACCTAATGAAATTGTTGTAATGGTAGGTAGATCTATGTATTCTTGTATTGATTTCCCTTTTAACTATTACTCAGAATAGTAATGAAATCTCTGTTTGTCATAGATGGTGAAGGACCGTCTGTCACAGCAAGATGCTCAGGAGAATGGTTGGCTGCTGGATGGATATCCAAGGAGTGCCTCCCAGGCGAATGCTCTCAAGGAATTTGGGTTTGAGCCGGATATCTTCATTCTTCTCGAAGTGAGGTTTTGCTTTTGCTCTTGCCATTTACGATTACGCTTGATTCAATAGATAAAAGTGAAGTTTCTCGTGCTTTTATACCTCTTTGAAAGTACTTAGTAGTGGCTTTGGTGGTTATGAATTTGCAATACTGTGTTAACAGGTCCCTGAAGACATCCTTGTGGAGAGGGTTGTTGGGCGCAGACTAGATCCTGTCACAGGAAAAATATACCATCTAACATATTCTCCTCCGGAAACTGAGGAAATCGCTGCAAGACTTACTCAGCGATTTGATGACACTGAAGAAAAGGCACTCTCCATTTCTTAGTCTTCTATCCTTGCTCTGTTGTTTTTACTCATCCATCATTTTCTGTGAAGCAGTACTAACGTGTTTATATTTATGCTCTTTTCCTTTTCAGGTCAAATTGCGTTTGGTCACTCACAACTTAAATGTAGAAGATGTGCTTTCAATATATGGTGACGTAACATTGAGGGTATGCATTATGCATTATACCTTTTAGCATGCAAATTTCTTCCAATTGACTCACGCAAATTCTCATCTCGTAGCTCAAGTAAAAGGAAAAAGTACAAAATGATGAAAATCATGTGCCACGTGACTGAAATAGGGTATCATGCTCTTCTTTATACCAATGTTATAAAATTCGCTAGGCGCTAGTCGGGCGTTAGGCCAGTGCCTAGCGCCTAGGCGGGGACTAGGCGCCGCTAGGCGGATTCCACGATATAAAGTAAATAAGATATATGATACTCAAATACAATAACATAAAATTTAAAATGAGTTCTTAATCGGACGTTTCTTCAGTTCTTTGTAGACGCGAGCGACTGAGTCGGGCGTTAGGCCAGTGCCTAGCGCCTAGGCGGGGACTAGGCGCCGCTAGGCGGATTCCACGATATAAAGTAAATAAGATATATGATACTCAAATACAATAACATAAAATTTAAAATGAGTTCTTAATCGGACGTTTCTTCAGTTCTTTGTAGACGCGAGCGACTGCTTTTGTTCTTGGATGCTTCTTCAGTTATTTGTAAACGTGACTGCTGCTTGTGTTTTTTATCGGCTGCTTCTATGGCGAATATTTGTTTTCAATGGTGAAATGGGCCTTTTTTGGGCCACTTTTTTCTTGGCAAATGGGCATGTTCTTTTAGGTTTTAAAATTTGAAACCCAAATTCATCAGTGCCTGGCTGATTTTCAGCGGCGCCTAGCATCGAGTAGGCGGTTCGCCGCCTAGGCCGGCCGATTAGGCCATTTTCGGTGCGCCTGACCTCCGCCTAGGCCGATTTTTAGAACACTGCTTTATACAAAGAAACAATGCACTCACTCGAGTGTATGGAGTATGATATGAGATTGGAGCAATATATCTAGAGTGCCACAGAGTAATTTTGCTTTTTCCTCGGCTGCAGGTCGATGGTAGTCTCCCTAAACTTGAGGTATTTTCTCAGATCGACCTTGCCTTGGCCAAGCTACTTGAGCAAAAGCTGGCTCCATCGGGGTCGGTAGCAGCATGAAATGTGATCAACGAAATAAACAACATCAACGAAATTGTATTCTGCATTGATGCGGAGGCTCTGTATTTGTATAATAATTTTTAGAACAAGAGGCTCTGTATTTGTATAATAATTTTTAGAATAAGAGGCTCTGTATTTGTATAATAATTTTTTGAACAACGGGCTGGGGGAATTATACAACTCGAGTGTGAGAATATGATGTGACTACTGATTACGGGTTTTGACAGGGTCTTACCTTAAAGAAGTGACTCTGTTCATCTTGACTTAAGGGTCTTAAAATAAATTGCAGATGAGATGATAGCAGATGCATGAATACAGAATAATAAATTGAGGTGAGATATTGGTATCAACGAACAAAGAAACTCGTGGATCGTCAACAATCCTGGAAGAGGGTGGCTGCGATGAAGATTGAGACCATGTTGTCATGTAATGGCGGTTTTGGAGTCGAGGAGCAATGGTCGCATGTAATCTTAGAAGCGCCGAGTATGTGACAGTTTGTTTATATATATGTAGGTGTGCTTATATATATGTATGTGTTTTGTATGCATGTATAATAATTTGTAAGGCTATTTGAAACATCTTTTTCATGAATAGAATTGGCCCAGACTGATACTCTATCTTGTTTTTCCAAAAGAAATTGTCATTATAGGATCTTTTAGAAGTCTACTAAAATGGAAATATATACGTAAATATAGTTGGAGTGTAAATTGTATTATTTAAACCATTTGACTGCATGCATGTCTTTCTTTTGTGCAGTTAGTTAGACGTGTGCCTAATCATCATATTTTAGATTTTCATGTATCTTGATATATTAAAGTTTTTTTTAAGAATAACATTTTTCGAATAAATTATTTTTCTAAGTTTTTAAATTTGTTTTGTTCAATTTTAAGAATATATATGAAAAATTATAAACAATTTGAATAATCAATAATGTTGAAATATTTAATCTTTAGCCAGGCCATGTTTAGAAAAATCCTAGCACCTCTAAAGGAAACAGAACAGAACGATATCTTACCGAACCTTGTTTGTCAATAAACAGGTCTTATACCGGCTGACTGAGGTATTTATTGATCACCATCTGAGTATATATATGTGACAATGGTGGATATGTTTTCGTTGATAAAGTAAAAAATATTTTAAATACTTTTGACAATAAACAAAAGAATTAAGTTATATAAACGAACTCGAAATTTAGATTTTATCATTCAACCGAACTAAAAGAAAAAGTCTAGCACCAGGTGCACATACTAGTTGATAAGACTTTGGGTGACGTGAGAGTACCTTCTCCGGTTTCGCGGGTTCAATTATCGTGTGAATCATATTCTCCATCGACATATTGTGGGGTATGCTCTGGGAGTTAGTCCGTTATGTAAGTCATTTCCCCCGGCCCACTGACTACTCATGCATATCCCTCAATTTAAAACCTGCATGGATCAAAGGGTCTCTGACCTATATAGGGGTTATCTCATGAAAAGAAAAGGTCTAGATTTGGTTTGGTCGGATTATTAATATCTCTTTAGTTATAGTTGCTTTCTTATAAAACCGATTATTTTGGTTGACGACTAGCAAAGCGCATTTGATTATATTGCTCGTATCTAATAACATCATCTCTCTTATGTAGTTTGCAAAAAGCTAACCGGAACATGACATCTTCATGAACTATATAATATCTGAAGTGATGTTCGAAAACAAAATGAAAAAAATCTCCTAACATTCGTGATCTTCGTTCTTGCTAGCATCTCACAAATCTCTGTTTGATGGAAAGAAGGAGTGTGAGATGTTTGACAAGAGATATGAGGCACGCATGGTCAATAAACTACCTCCCGGCTCACCGCGAATGACGTTGCATTGCGCAGCGGGGACGATGAACTCGGCGATCATATACTTGATGTGAATGCAACATTTAGCTGGGAGATGTGTGTACACTTTAAATATCTCTCTGAAACTCTATATTTCTGCCATATGTGGTGGGATGGAAAGGAGAGGGCCTTCGAAGTTTTTAACAAAGATCGAGCTTCGAATGCAAGGACCATTTGTGTACTTGGGAAGTAAGATTATTTTGGTGGCCAACCATATTAAATTAACAATTTCATTTTTAAAATGTTTGTCTCTAGCGGAACAAATTTGTGAATGTTTATAACTATGGTTTGCTTTATTTTATTAGTATCGTTGTTATCGTTATTGTTCGAAGTTAAAAACAATTGAATCCGGCAATGAAGCTGAGATGATTCATATCATGTAATGTTTAATCCTTATTCTTGACTCGTATTCAAACAGCCCAATAATGTATATATATATATTCCACTTTATGATAAATTATAGTATGTACTAAAAAACCCATATTTTTGTGAATTCTTCCTTGTTTATTATTCCATTTCTATTATTTTTTTTGTCAACTTAAATACATCCACAAGCGATGAGAATTAAAGCCCAAGGTTGTTAAGACAAAAAAATGCTCGCAATCGAGTTGGATGAGATAAAGAAGAGATAAAAAAATATAGACAAGATATAAAACCAAGACAAGTTTCTGTTTTATAATTTTACTGGTAGAACTCTATGTTCGTGTTGAAAATGACCTAATTATTAATGGAGTATTCTTTTATTCCCTTTCGGCTATGCGCGTCCCCTTTATTTCTACCTCTTGACTCTAATTTCCAAATGCATACTGTACGTAACTGTTTGTTCTTCACTCTTAAATTTATTGCAAAGGGATGAGTATTTGCCGCCCATTTTTGTCCTTTCACATAGAGCTTAGCTTGGTCCAGTCAAAATGTAACTGGCTGATCACGAATAATCGCAGCATATTCTCACTACTATTGCTCAAATGTCGACAAAGACAACGTTCATATATATATATGACTATTTAGGGTTAAAAATATCAATCAACACATAGAAGGATGAGTGACACAAAGGTGGCCTTGGTCACCGGTTGCGCCGTTGGTGGCATTGGCTATGAGTATTGCAAGGCGCTTGCGGAGCATAATTGTCATGTCATTGCATCCGACATTCCCCAAAAAATGCACCATCTCTTAGGCTTGCGATCCAGAAACGTTGAGACCATAGATATGGATGTATCATCTGAGGAGAGCATTGCGAAAACGATCAATCATGTTATTTCACGACATGGGAAGCTGGATATCCTAGTCAACAATGCCGGAATAGGTAGCGTGGGCCCTCTAGTTGAACTCCCTCTAGATGTTATCAAAAGAGCGTACGAGATAAATGCATTAGGAGCGTTGCGTGTTGTTCAACACGTCGTTCCACACATGGTGGGGCGACGCCGTGGAACCATAGTCAATATAGGAAGTGTGGTAGGAAATGTTCCGACCCCGTGGGCAGGGTCCTATTGTGCTAGCAAAGCATATGTCCATGCCATCTCACATACCCTTCGACTCGAGCTCAAGCCCTTTAATATCGACGTAGTACTCGTGCTTCCCGGAGCCATAAAATCCAACTTTGGAGGTAATAGCCATGATGGTTTGAGAGATCAAGAGTGGAAAATTTATAGTGTTTTCAAGAATGATATAGAGGAGAGGGCGAAGGCTTCTCAAGGGGGAAAATCGACGGATTCGACCGTTTTCGCTCGGCACGTTGTAAGTAAAATCTTGGATTCGAGTCCACCAAAGGAGATAGTTTATGGTCGCATGACAATGTTGTTTAAACTTCTTTCGTGGTCTCCTCTTTGGGTGAGGGATTTATTTTTCACGCGTAGATTTAAATTGAACAAAAAAGTTTTCTGAAATTAGTTGTACTGGATTTCATTTTCTTTAAAGGCGAAATAAATCACGTTGAAACAGTAATATTCTGATGGTCCCCGGAAATAGGATCACTAAGCAAATAGGAGTTCAGAAGGGGGGGGGGTTGAATGAACTCCTTCAACTTTTTATTTTCGAAATACTTCAAATCTGTTTTAGCAAGTCACGCTAAACACAAATCTGTTTTACCAGATTTGTGTGGCTCTCGGTCACTTCTGTTTTCTCGGTTAACAAGTTTGTGCGGAATAAAACCGATTGAACAGTGAACAATAATATAAATGTAATGCACGTAAGTAAAAGAGAGTAGAGAATTTGTTTCTGGAAGTTCGGATATCAATATCCTACGTCTCCCCTTCTTCCGCCTTGGAAGGATTCCACTAGAAGACTTTGATGTTTACAAGCAGTCTGCAAACACCCACCCACACAAGCAGCACCTGTATGGACTCCTAGAAACACACTACACCAAGCAGACGTCTCTGCTGTGTACAATCTCAACCTATGCAGATACACACTGCGAACACCAATAAACTTGGCTATTCGAACTGCTACACTTAGCAATTCGTTACAGACTCAACTATTGAATATACAATGAGTTTGATACAATTGAGTGCTGTAATCTTCTGGTTTTGAATCAATCAAAATAGTTTACAAATGTAAACCAGAAGATGTATCTCGAAGATGAAATCTGTTAAGAACAAAAGGAATGTTCTTCGAGATTTGGCTACTGGAACTCGATTGTTCTTCAATGGAGTGTATATGAAATTCCAGTAGTAGATGCGAGAGATAATAATGGTCAGCAGCACCTTCTCTGTTTGAATTTCTTCACCTTATAAAGCCTTTGATTCAAGTTAATCCATTTGACACAAATTCTTCCCGTTGAAAGATG
Organism: Dorcoceras hygrometricum; assembly: GCA_001598015.1. Classification (NCBI taxonomy): domain Eukaryota; kingdom Viridiplantae; phylum Streptophyta; class Magnoliopsida; order Lamiales; family Gesneriaceae; genus Dorcoceras; species Dorcoceras hygrometricum. The sequence continues at coordinate 180,966 of KV008815.1, forward strand.
TTCTCTAAAGTACCGACAGGGATTGTCCTTGTGTCCTTTTTCTTTAATGCTTTTTGTCTTTTTCTGTTTTGGCTTTTACGTTCCACTAGCTTTTCTTTATTCCAACAGCTTCTCTTCTATTTCTTCATTGTTAGTGCGTAACAGCTGTTCCATCTTGACTACTGCTGAATTTTCTTTGTAATAGCTGAATCATGTTTTCCAGCAGCTGATTTCTTTTTGCATTCTTCCTGCTGAATGCGCTAGTTAAAACGCTATCGTTTTAACTTAGTTGTGCGACATCGTTTTGCTTGTACCATCAGCTGGTTAATCAAGCAACTGTAGCTACCTGCTGATCTACCAGCAGGTGAATATGCGCAACTGCTGATTTATCTTGCCCACTGCTGAAATCATCTTTTGCTCAACACTGATATTTGTTCCTTCAGCTGCCACTTCGTAATTTCTCTTCGACGATATATCCTGCTTTTCAATTTCTTGTTTCACTCTCGTTCGTCTACTGATTTCTGCTCAATACCGATTTCTTTCATTGCACAGCTTCTTGAAACTTCTACAGTAGACGTTTAAATCATTTCCTTTCAAAACGCTGCATTTCTTCTTTTGCAACGTTCCTGTTCAATATACCAGTTAAATCGCTGCTGTTTTTCTCTTCATCGGGTTTCTACATTCTCACTGAAATAATTCTTCTGTTCGATTGTTCAGCCACTTCTACTGCTTCGCTCACTTCTTTGTGTTGCAGACTTTCTGATTTCATCAAATTCATTTCTCCAAACTCCACGCAAGCTGTTCTTTTCTTTTCACCATTTTCCAGACTTCTTCGATTTTTCTGTTCAGACTCTTTCCTTCTCTTTCTGTTAAATTTCGTTTCTTCGCTTTAACAATAGAAGATTCGTTCACTTCTTCTCAACTTTTCTGTTTCAAATTCTGTATCAATCTTCTCTTACATTTCTTCAATTAGTTCGATCTTTTCCAGTTCTTCATGTTCACTTGTATTGATTTCTTCCTGGTTCTCCTTCTTCTGCTAAATGATCAGCACGAGTTTCTTCCTCTGCTGGTATACTCTGCTGAATTCAACACAAGTCCAAAACGTTGTTGTTTCCCCTTGTATGCTGATAATTTCGAAAGCTTCTCCTGCTGATATACTCTGCTGAATGCTCTGCTGAATTCAACATAACTTCAAAGCGTGTTGTTTCCTCTTGTCTGCTGATAATTCGAAAGCATCTGCTGATAATTCGAAAGCATCTGCTGATAATTCGAAAGCATCTGCTGATAATTCGAAAGCATCTGCTGATAATTCGAAAGCATCTGCTGATAATTCGAAAGCTTCTGCTGATAATTCGAAAGCTTCTGCTGATAATTCGAAAGCTTCTGCTGATAATTCGAAAGCTTCTGCTGATAATTCGAAAGCTTCTGCTGATAATTCGAAAGCTTCTGCTGATAATTCGAAAGCTTCTGCTGATAATTCGAAAGCTTCTGCTGATAATTCGAAAGCTTCTGCTGATAATTCGAAAGCTTCTGCTGATAATTCGAAAGCTTCTGCTGATAATTCGAAAGCTTCTGCTGATAATTCGAAAGCTTCTGCTGATAATTCGAAAGCTTCTGCTGATAATTCGAAAGCTTCTGCTGATAATTCGAAAGCTTCTGCTGATAATTCGAAAGCTTCTGCTGATAATTCGAAAGCTTCTGCTGATAATCCAAAGAATTTCATTGGATACTACTTCTATTGTCCCAGCGAAACAAAAGTGTTTGTTTCTAGGAATGCCACCTTTATGGAAAGAGAATTTCTACATGATAGAAAAGGCAAAATAGTAGAACTCGAAGAGCTTCGAGATCCAATTGAGGTACCAGGTGAGTCTCCCGCACCTACAGAGCCAATACCAGAAATGGTCCCACCTAGGAGATCCGAAAGGGTTCCTAGGGCTCCTGAGAGATATGGTTTTTTCCTTGAAAATGATCAATCTGATCAAGTTGTTAACACAATAATAGGTTTTGTGTAATTCAAAACACATTCTGGATCTGTTCACACAGATCCAACACAGAGTTTTAAAACAGTTTAAAAATTTTCGAAGAAAAAAATGCACTATTCAAGAACAACCAGCTCTGATACCAATTGGTCCCGATACACGGGGTACCAGATCAAAAAAGCACTCTGATACCAATTGTTGGGATCGAATTTTGGGTATTTTCATGGGCTCTGCCAGAATTCACGTAGGCTCTCACACAGCCCAAACACCAAACACATAAGTTACGTGCATTTGAAATTATTGAGAGTTGATAACCAGCACGCAACCGCGAAACCAGAACGGCATGAGGTTGGACCAATAGCTCTGCGAGTTGGTTCGAATTACCAGTGGCTCTGCGAGCTGGTTTAACACAAACGACCTGGTTCCTTAAAGCTTGAGCTACAATTGCTCAGTGTTCTTGAATATTTGTGCACCGAGATACAGATTGAGTAATGAATTAAAATCATGTGGAAATAACTCAAACTGAAATCTTATGATGGAAAGCCTTTAAACAGTTTTATGCGTTGTAAACAAATATGCAATGCGTGAATGTAAATGCAGAAAGCAGTAAAGAAATACGCTGCAATTTGTTTATGGAAGTTCGAAGCTAAATCTCCTAAGTCTCCGCTTCTTCCGCAATCGAGAAGGATCCACTAGAAGGCTTTGATTACAGCGACCCTTCGGTGCAACCCACTCCTACGACCAGCAGCCGCAAGAACTCCTAGCCACACCACTGCACACTAAGCCCTCAAGCTGTGTGTCTAACATCACTTATTTTATGCCTCAGTGAGAAAGGCTACACACACTTATTTAACGTCTCAGTGCGAAAGACAACTAGAATTGTTTAACGTATCTGTCCAAAGGTTACAATGAAGAGTTTTTATTTTGATTCACTAATTTTTCTATTTCGCTCAACTATCTAATATATGAGTGAATTGAGTGTGAGATTTACAGTTTACGCTCAATCTCTCAAAGATGAAATCTCACACACTGGGAAGTGCTCCTGTCTGAGCTGGTTTCACCAATGTCTTCCCAGAGCTTGTGTTGTGCGTTCTTCTGTGTTTATATTTTGGTTCGGACAACACTTCGTGCTTCTTGTGCTCTTCTTTTCGTTTTGTGCGCCTCACTCTCTCTTTCTATTCGCGCATTACCTTCTGCTTGTGCTCTGCTCTTGTTATTTATAGCCTGACGTAGAGATTAATCCGTTGGACATAAAGATGTATACGTTAAAGTATTCTGACACTGTTGTACTTTGTGTCCTTTATCCATAAATGCGTTGCAAGCTTTTCTTCACTTTAAGCACGTGATCACTGTACTTTGAAAAGACAATACAAGCAAGTCGATTTGAATACTGAATAGTATTTGTCGTATAGAATTGTATTCAAATCGTTTGCTTGTAGATTTGATAGCATTTTCATGCTTATCTGAGCTGGTTTGACCTTAACCAGCTTGCCAGCTTGTTCCTCATTCTTGTCTGCACTGAGCTGGTCTTGTTCGAGTTGGTTGCTTCATCGAGCTGTTCAACGCTCTTTTCTTCTCTTCTCATTTGCAACCGCTCTTGATCAAATTCTCTGATTTGCTCTTGTCATCTGCTCTTGAGCTGATCTTCATCATCTTCAGAGCTTTGAGTTCCTCGATTTTGCAAATTTCTTCCCCAGTTTATGACTCTTCGTGAAATTTCTAGATGGAGTCCCTCCTTCCTTGATATGCTATTGAACACTGCTATTCTTATTACTCTGCGCTTGATCTTCGTGCTGCTCCTTCTATATGCTGGTGAACCAGCTTGGTGTTCCGTTCATGCTTGGTGTTCCCTGCATTCTGGAAGTAAACTACTGTACCAACTTGGGTGTCCCCTTACTGTTCCAGCTAGATATCTTCTACCAGTCCATCTCAGACATCCATTACTATTCCAGTTTGGATATCTTCAAGTCTACTCCATAATAAGCATGTTGTGCATTTCACATAGAGCATTAGTACAATAATAGCAGATTTTGTGTTAATCAGAACATAGATTCTGATCTGTATAAACAGATCCAACAATTTACCACGGGATGTCTTGTGTTGTTGTTACGCTGTTGATTTGATTTTAGTGCCATGATGATATGTATATATTTTCGGGAGTCAATATGTTGTTTATGTTTTGGTTTTTGTAATAAGGCCTTTGTTTTGAGCACTGGACTCACAATAAAATAAAATGTTTTCTTTTTCCACATACATTTTATATTAGTTAGTCACGTTAACTGTGAGACTTGAAAGATTTGTGGATTAATTAAGTTAATCGGGTTTAGTATAGACCAGATTTTGCGGGACCTGATCTGGGACAGGCCAGCTTTGAACTGGTATGATTGGTGAGTGTATCGGGTCTCTATATTTATGTGTTGGAACATCTCTGGACAGTTGTAGAGTTCTTTGTAGTAGTAGTCAGATTTGGGGAGTTGAGAAGTGCTGGTTGGTGACTTCTTCTTCGGCATTGGTTGATTGTATGTTGGACTGGTGGTCAAATCTGGTTATCGTAACACATTCTAGGAACGTTGGTTGAATATCCTGCGCGGGTAGCGAAACTCCGTCATTTGGAGGAAACCAGATTTGAGATGCGTAAGTTGTTAGCGCTGTGTGAACCGGCATGGTTGGAGGGTTTGGTGTGGACCGGTTTTGGGTTGTCTAGACCAGAAGACAGTGCGATGTCTTTTCGGGTATCAATGAACGCTGGTTAGTGCTGGTGTCAGATTTGGTGATTCGGATCTGAGTGTTTTAGTTAGGAGCGATGCGACGCCGTTTAGAGAGACATGTGTAAGAATTAGTTGGATTGTGGTGCGACGTCGTTTGGTATTAGCGCGCTGGTTTAGTGTATGGTCCAGATCTGGAGTGGTACTCAGATCTGAGTGGGTATCAGCTTTGAGCCAGTGTTCTCGGTGGTTATTGTTCATCAGATTTGGGAAACTTAAGTTGTATATATAGAGAACTTTGATTATAATCTCCCAATTATTACCCGACACTTAGAAAATATATCTTCTCCCGACATCGAACTCTCTTCTGTCGAGATACCCTAGTTACTGTTCACCGAAACTTATCTTCTCCGATTTCCGGCGGTAGAAGACTCTGATTGGAGCAAGAGTGGCAGCGCTGGACTCCTCTTTCCAAGGCGTTTCTTCTTATACCATTTTTGAAGGATTGAGTTAAGCTGGAAGAACATCATGAAAGGAGCTACATTGTGTAGTCTGTTAGCATTTCGGCCGATTGGTTGTTCCTTTCAGGTAACGCTTTGGGTAAGTGTTAGATTCTACCTTTCGCTTCGTTTAGAGCTATCTGTTGTGCTCGAGGGTAGGACAGAGCTGGTTGAACTCGTAGCTCCCAGTTAGAGTTTGTGTAGTCTGTTAGCATTTCGGCCGATTGGTTGTTCCTTTCAGGTAACGCTTTGGGTAAGTGTTAGATTCTACCTTTCGCTTCGTTTAGAGCTATCTGTTGTGCTCGAGGGTAGGACAGAGCTGGTTGAACTCGTAGCTCCCAGTTAGAGTTTCTGTACTTTACGTTCCTGAGCTGGTTGTTGTTGTTTGGCTTATCAGGTGTGAGATCTGAGTGATCTCTACCTCGATAGTGGTAATTGTAGCTCGGAATTGAAGGTACGGATGTGAGCTTATAATTACAGCTTTGAGATGGACTTGTGTATAGTTGAGCATGTGCTGTTATGTTGAGCAGTGTGTACGCTGTTGTTCTTGTGTTGTTGTTTGCATCTGTTTGTGTATGTTATCTGGCAAGCTGTTATTATGCATACACGCATGTCATGATGTTCTGATCATTCCTTTGCGAGCCTTTGTTAACATCCTACTGTGAGAACCTCTGATCTGTTGTTGTCTTCTTTGAGCTAATCCTCGTTGACAGGATGCATGTGATTGAGATCTTGGGTAACTCCCAATTCTCTCACATGTATATGGCCTTTCAGTTCTAGCGGTGCTGATATTTCATGTGATTGAGAGCAGGCAGCTCCCATTTCTCTCACATGAGTTGCGGCCATCTCTGATCTGTCGGTGTTTGGTACCATGTGTGATCGAGCGCGTTGGTTTTCAGTTGTTATAAAACCAATATTTTGAATATCGTTGTATTTTAAAGTATGTTTTCTAAGTCAGGCCAAAGAGAAAAATTTCAGCCACTTTTTAAATGCTTCCTCGATTGTATTTTTCGTGGTTAATCTCTGTGTTGTGCACCGGACCTAACATTTTTGGTATCAGAGCTTAAACTGGGATAAGATCGAATCTGTTGATCACACTTGAGTCTAGGCACCTTGTTGCTTGTTGCATGTGCTTGACTATGTGATATATTTGCTGTGTGATCTTTCTGTATTAGTGTTTGTCTAGATGCCGCCTACACATAGGGATAGAGCTACCAGACAGATTCCGGCAGAATCTGAGGGTCAGAATGAGGAGATACAACGTAGTGCTCCTGTTCGTAGACATGCTAGGCAGGTTGACTATGAGGTTGATGTGCTGGCAGCCCGTGTGGATTATATGGAACAAATCATGGCAAGGTTTCAGCATATGAATTGTCAGGCCTCATGCTCAAATAAGAGATAAAACATACAAACACATGCGGAAGCTACAAAAAAACGGGTAAAATTTTTGCTTTGGCTTGACGATTTAAAACTATATAATTTGAAATAGTGCGATACTCAAAATAAATATCCCAGTTTATAAAAACCACTAAACAACACAATCAGTATAGCATACGAATACAAGTATCATACTCCAACCACTGGATACAACAACGAAGCACAGGGCATCCCCTGGCTAACTCAACTGATACATATAGATATGCTATACGCAACTGGGACACTCTAACCACCTCCTGAGGCACCACCAGCTGGGTTAAAACCACGACCAGCTGTCAAACCTGGGTTCCCTGAAAACAACACAAACAAGGAAAACAACCAAGCCCCAGAGGGAAATGGGGTCAAACCCCAGTACGGAGAGCACTGAAACAGAAAAAAAAAATAAGATAAAATGCAACAACTATGCGCGCAATCAAGGCTACCACCGAACGCCGGGAGCCAAAGAATTCCGACAGCTGCTCAACAATCGAAATGAGGTGCCATAATATGAAGTGTGAGAGCTACTCACTCCGCCCATATACATACTCAAACTGCGGTCACCCAACCCATAAGGTGTGAGAGCTACTCACTCCGCTCATGGTGGCCAATCACACCAGCAGGGAGAAAGCACGTGAGGTGTGGGAGCTACCCACTCCGCCCACAATTCTGCACCTTAACACATACAATTCGGGCAGTATAAGGCACGGCAATAAAAGAGATCTGAATGCAAAATGATAATGAGTGTATGCAATTAACAGCAGGCAGCAACAATACGCAGCATACACGAAACAACAAACAGCAATCACTGCACATATCCACGCCAGATCTCACATATTATCTCTGCCAATTTCCAAGCTATGACAAGCTCAAATCCGTACCTTAATTTGCACAACGATTACCACAAATACAGGCCCGAGAGGTCTGAGTCCAACACCTGCTAAACACACGCACAAGCAGGTTTCAGGGAAACGCTAACAGAAACTCACGACCATACTCAAAATTACGCGGCTGGGAGTTAAACACTCAAACCAGCAATTACTCTTCCTAAAACATCTTAACAGGAAGCTTAAGCTAAGGCTAGAACCAAGATCTCATCGAATAAAACGGAGTTCTACCTGAACTACGCAACACACGAACACAACAGCAACTTCGTGCTTTTGCTCCAGCCAACGACAGCCTCCTAAAGCAGTATAGGAAGGAAGATCTCTCCAATAGGAGTCCAACGCTACCTCGAACATGAAAAATGGTGACCGAAAACGATGGGAATCACCGGATAAAATCAACGGTGAACAGTATCCAAGGGTTTGAAAAACAGAGAACGAAGATCGGGTAAATTTTGCTAAGTATGGGATCTGATGAAGTAATAGAAGACCACGCTTCTAACATATAAATACCCACGAGAAATCTGGTTAAAACATGCACCGACAGAAACAGATCTCACAGCCATACAACGCATGCGCTAAAACCACGGTGAAATCTGATTTCTCCACCCCAAAAATGTTGAAAGCTGGAAATACGCTAACATCAAAATGAGGTTACACGCTACGGTGAAATCTGGAAAGTTAAACACAACGCTCGCTTCGAAACCGTGGTGAAATCTGGATAACAAACCAACACTGGTAATAGCGCTAATACCCAAAACGACGTCGCACAGGGCCACAGGTGAAATCTGAATGCTAGCGCTAAAAGCTGGACACTGAAATCTGAACAAGCGAACAGATATCTCCCTCCAGCGTTCACCAAATGACACCGTAGCCACTTATCCAAACGACATCGTTTAGCCCTCAACTCAAAAACACGCGGGCAGATCTCTACTTCAGATTCTAGCGCTAAATACCAACCAGATCTCTCATAAACGAGACTACTAGATCTCACAAAAACGACGGCGTTTCTTGTCTTATGCTACAAAACACTCCGCGTGAAAACAAAGGCACCAGCGACCATATTTCTCAAGAAACCCGAACAGATTTCACCAAAACCAAGCAGACGTTTCTTGTCTTATGCTACAAAACACTCCGCGTGAAAACAAAGGCACCAGCGACCATATTTCTCAAGAAACCCGAACAGATTTCACCAAAACCAAGCAGACCTCTCAAAACCAGATTTCTCACTCGAAATCTCGAAAATATCAAAATTTCCAGAATTGCTTCAAATGTGATTTCCTACCCGAAAATACAAACCAAACTTCCAAACAGAGATCTGAACCACCATAAATCTCCAAAAACCGATTAATTCCAACAAATTAATCTTAATTACATTTCAGGTCTCACATGAATCCTCAGACTTTCGATGGTGACGAGAGTAGTTCCGATGCTGAGTCCTGGCGGCAGCATATTACCGGGCTATTTGATAGAGTGCGATATGATGATGAGCGTAGACTGAGTTTGGCGACCTTACAGCTGAGGAAGAATGCAGAGCTATTGTGGAGAGGTGCTTCATGTACGCTTGAAGAGACTCGTGCGGGGATTACTTGGGATAGTTTCTGTACAGCGTTCCATCAGGAATATGTTGCGGAGTCTTATGTGAATGCTCGGGAGCGAATTTTGATAATTTGGATCAGGGAACCATGTCGGTAGGTGAGTATGCTCGAAGGTTTTCTTCTCTTCTTGCCTACGTTCCTCATGTGTAAAGACAAAAGACGGCAAAGAGAAACCGGTTCTTGGAAGGGCTAAATGAGGATTTGTATTCCTTGGTGTTGGTGAGTTCACCTATGAGTTATGCGGATGCGGAGGACAAGGCAATGGGCATCGAGTAAGGGCTACAGAACCGCAGGTCTCGGGTTCAGCCTCCAGCGATGCAAGGTTCACGTCCCAATGTTCCAGGGATGTAACCTCCCCAGTTTCCCCAGCCATCTCAGCAGCAGACCCAGCAGTTAGCACAACAGTCTGGGCACCATAGGTTTAGGCCTCGTGTTCATCAGTTCAAGAAGAAGCAGGGTTCTAGTTCTTATGGCTTGGGAAGTTCGAGCAGTATTAGTAGTCCTAGGGCTACCTTTTGTGGCCAATGTGGAGGCAGACACCAATCGACACAGTGTAAAGGAGTTCAGGGTGTTTGCAACATTTATGGGAAATATGGATGTTTTGCAAGAGAGTGCCCATTGGCTGGATCCAGCACACCGCTGCCCCACCGCAGGGTCGTTCCGGTGACTCATTTCGAGGTCGTTCTTTTCCTGTTCAGCAGCAGATGGTGGGGGAAGCTCAGCATAGGCCGTTCCAACAGCCTGGTCCTTCGCGATTTGGACAGTCTTCCCAGCCCCAATTCTTAGGACCTCGGCATGCACAGGTGAATGCCATGACTAGGGAGCAAGCATAGGGGACGCCAGGACGAGTGATTGCAGGTACTTGTACTGTCTTTAATTTTCCTGCACTTGTATTGTTTGATACTGTAGCATCACATTCGTTTATAGCTGATGCATTTGTGGCCGAGCATGGTTTGCATACCACTTCTTTATGTGATGTTGTTTCTGTTGCGTCTCCTGCCGACGTGAGCCTGTTCTCTCGAGAGATTTTGTTGAATGGCGTTCATAGGTTTGGTGAGAATGTGTTGGTAGCGACCCTGATTCGTATAGTGATGTGGTATTTTGATTGCATTGTATGAATGTACGTGTTTTCTACTTTTAGGGCCACCGTGGACTGTTTCCATGGCGTTGTGCGTTTTCGGCCCCAGTCTGGCAAGAAGTAGAACTTCTACGGCCTTCATTCTCAATCGAAGATTCCGTTGTTCTCTGCGATGGAGATGTTTAGCCTTATGACGTTGGAGAATTTTGGATTCATGATCTATGTTTTGGACGCATCCTTTTCGTCGTGTGTGGAGCTTAGCGATATCACCGTTGCTCGCGATTTCCTGATGTGTTCCCCGAGGAGATTCCTGGCTTTCCTCCGAGAAGGTAGATCGAATTCAGCATTGAGTTGGTACCTGGTACGGCTTCTATTTCACGAACCCCGTATCATTTAGCACTAGCCGAGTTGAGGGAGCTTAAGGTACAACGTAGTTATTTGCTAGAGAAAGGTTTTATTCGACCGAGCATGTCACCGTGGGGAGCTCCTATCTTTTTTGTGAAGAAGAAGGATGGTTCAATGAGAATGTGTATTGATTTTCGGCAACTAAATAGGGCTACCATGAAGAATAAGTACCCTTTACCGAGGATCGATGATTTGTTTGATCAGCTTCAGGGTTCAGCTGTGTTTTCTAAGATCGATCTGTGTTCGAGGTATCACCATTTGCGTATGAGAGAGGAAGATGTTGCAAAAACTGCATTTCGTACGAGATATGGGCATTATGAGTTTTTGGTTATGCAATTTGGTTTGACGAATGCCCCTGCAGTTTTCATGGATTTAATGAATCGAGTCTTTCGAGAATTCATCGATTAGTTTGTGATTGTGTTCATCGATGACATCTTGTTGTACTCGATGACTCCTATGCAACACAAAGAGCATTTGAGGTTGGTTCTCCAAACACTACGAGACTCGCATTTGTATGCTAAGTTCTCCAAATGCGAGTTTTGGTTGGATAGAGTAGTATTTCTGGGTCATGTCATTTCGGCTGATGGATTGTCTGTTGATCCTAGTAAGGTAGAGGCTGTTGTGAAGTGGGAACGTCCCAAGAATGTTTCAGAGATTCGTAGCTTTTTGGGATTGGCTAGCTTTTATCGCCGCTTCATTGAGGGATTTTCTAGTATAGCTAGGCCTATGACACAATTCATCCAGAAGGACAATAGATTTCTTTGGATAGAAGAATGCGAGAACAGCTTTCAGTTGCTCAAAGAGAAGCTAACTACAATGCCAGTGCTAGCTTTACCTTCGGGTTGAGGTGGTTTTGTGGTTTGTTCAGATGCTTCGCTAAATGGATAAGGTTGTGTTTTGATGCAGAATGGTCGAGTCATTGCGTATGCCTCTAGTCAGTTGAAACCGCATGAGACTCGATACCCAGTTCATGATTTGGAGTTGGCAGCTGTGGTCGTTTCGTTGAAGATTTGCACCACTATCTGTATGGCGAGCAGTTTGTGGTATATACGGACCACAAGAGTCTTCAGTATCTTTTCTCTTAGAGAGATTTGAACATGAGACAGCGTAGACGGATGGAGCTGCTTAAGTATTTTGATTGTGAGATCCAATATCAACCTAGGAAAGTGAATATAGTTACTGATGCATAGAGCAGAAAAGCTCAAGTGTCTATGCTTGCTTCGTTGAAGATTTCAAAGGTTCGGGAGCATCTAAGCACTACTGATTGGCGTTTTTACCCAGGTGATGATTATGTGGTAGTGTCATCTTTTCAAGTTGAGCCACAGATTGTTTCGAGTATTAGGGCAGCTCAGAGAACGGATCCATCTATCCATGAGTAGATTTGAAGGTTAGAGCTCGACAACAGGAAGACTATTCTGTCACATCTGATTGTTGTTTGAGATTTCGGGGCAGGTTGGTAGTGCCAAATCTGATTGATCTGAAGGAAGAGATCTTGAGAGAAGCTCACTGTACTAGACATAGTGTCCATCCTGGTGCAAGGAAGATGTATCATGCCTTGAAGCCGCACTATTGGTGGGCAGGTTTGAAGAGCGATGTTGCTGGTTTTTTCGCTCTATTACTGAATTGTCAGCAAGTTAAGCAAGAAAGGATGAGACCTGGTGGTCTATTATAGAGTTTAGAAGTGCCCCAATGGAATTGGGAGAATGTGGCTATGGATTTTGTGACCCATTTGCCTCGTTCCAGCAGAGGTTGTGATGCTATTTGGATTGTTATAGACATACTTTCGAAGTCTGCTCACTTCATTCCCTACAATATGACGAATTCTTTGAAGAAAATGGCGAAAATATACATAGATTTTGTGGTGCGATTGCATGGAGTTCCTGTGTCCATTGTTTCAGATCGGGATCCGCAGTTTACTTCAAGATTTTGGAAGAGTCTGCAATTAGCTTTGGGCACCAGATTGGCTATGAGTACAGCTTATCATCCCCAAACCGATGGTCAATCTGAGAGGACTATCCAGACTTTGGAGGATATGTTGAGAGCTGTTGTGATGGATTTCAGTGGTAGTTGGAAGATTCGTTGTCTTTGTTTGAGTTTTCGTATAATAACAGCTACCAGGTGACGGCATGGCACCATTTGAGGCATTGTATGGTAGGAAGTGCATATCTCTTATATGTTGAAAAGAAGTGGGGGAGAAGCAGCTGTCTTCTCCGGAATTTGTGCAGTAGATGAGAGATTAGGTAGATCTGATTCGACAACATATGAAAGCTGCACAAGATCGCAAAGCTAGCTATGCGAACCGTAGGCGTAGGCCTCTAGAATTTCAGGTTGGAGATCTAGTGTTCCTGAAAGTTTCTCCTTTTGAAAGCGTTATGAGATTTGGTCTCAAGGGAAAATTAGATCCTCGTTATGTTGGACCTTATGAGATTGTGGAGAGGATTGGTCCTTTGGCTTATCGTGTGCTGTTGCCACCAGATCTGTCCTCATTGCATGATGTGTTTCATGTGTCTATGTTGAGGAAGTATGAGCCAGATGCTTCTCATGTGTTGCGAACTGACGAGGTGGAGTTGGATCGAACTTTGAGTTATGTTAAGTATCCCTTGAAGATTCTGGACAGGAAAGAGAAACAGCTCAGGAACAAGACCATTCCCTTGGTGATGGTCCAGTGGAGCAAGCATGGTAGAGAAGAAGCTACGTGGGAGTTAGAGGAGATAATGCAACATGAGTGGCCTCATCTGTTTAAGTAGATCTTGAATTAACTCCAGTAGCTAGTTTGCTTGTTGTTATTTTACCCAGTTATCTTGAACTCTTGTTTAGTAGCCTCTTGTTGCGTGTTAGGGTGCTGGGTGTATTGTGTGTAGCGTGATTTCTCCGTTTTCGAGGTTTTTGTTCAGTGACGAAATCTTATTTTCAGTGGGGGAGAAATGTGAGACCTGAAAGATTTGTGGATTAATTAAGTTAATTAATCGGGTTTAGTATAGACCAGATTTGGCGGGAGCAGATCTGGGACAGGCCAGTTTTGAGCTGGTATGCTTGGTGAGTGTATCGGGTCTCTATATTTGTGTGTGTGAACAGCTCTAGACAGTTGTAGAGTTCTGCGTAGTATTAGTCAGATTTGGGGAGTTGAGAAGTGCTGGTTGGTGACTTCGTCTTCGGCGCTGGTTGATTGTATGTTGGACTGGTGGTCAAATCTGGCTATCGTAAGCCATTCTGGGAACGTTGGTTGAATATCCTACGCGGGTAGCGAAACGCCGTCATTTGGAGGAAACCAGATTTGAGATGAGTAACTTGTTAGCGCTGTGTGAATCGGCCTGGTTCGAGGGTTTGGTGTGGACCGGTTTCGAGTTGTCTAGACCGGAAGACAGTGCGATGTAGTTTTGGGTATCAGTGAACCCTTGTCAGGTCCATTACGCTAATCACAGATTAATTACTCATTCAATGATAATTCACAGAAGCATTTTAAATATGGGCTAAAAATTTTCGTTTTTGGCCTGAACAGAAATATCATTCAAAATAAGTTCATAATCAAAATAAGGATTTAACTCAAAATCCAAAACATCAACAGCATACAATAAATCCAAGTATGCATCAAATACAGATCCCCAATACAAAGTAACACAGGGCATCTCCTAGTTTAATACATAAAACATATATCTGGGACTCAGAACAGGGATCTACCAGCCGATGCTCCACTCGGTCCAGCTGGATTACATGAAGATCCTGCAAAGGCCAACACAAACCAAAGCAGCCCATAAACAGGGAAAAGAAACGAGGTCAAATCTCAGTACGAAGAGCACTCATAAAACAGCAGTTCATAAGACATGAAATATTTGAAGTCATGATATGCATGAGGGTGCCAAAGAACATCGGTAATCAAGGCCAACAACTCAGCTGGAAATCAAATGGAGCCTCAACACCACGCACAGCCAATCAGCCGGTGGAAATCATCGATCCGTGATCTTCAGGAGCGATACATAGTCAATCATCACAGCTCAGTGATATTCAGGCGCGATGACTCAGCCAGCCACTAGCTTGATGATAGCATTGGACCTTTCAGGAGCGACAACTCAGCCGATCGATCACAACACTAGCTCAACTCGGTCATCAATCAAATTCAGGCTCAATGCGTATGCATGAATGCCAAGAAATATCAATTCACTAACATACATAAAATCATATGAAAACAGAACAGATAATTAAATCACAATCGGGCAAATCTGTTCACGTAAACACTCATTACAACATTCTCAACAAACTGGAAATATTCTCATGCTTATGCCAAAGCTGTTTAAATAAGCTCAAATCCGTACCTTCCTCAGTAGCTAATACCTCCACAGATCTTACCAAGACAGAGCAACAACAACCCGCTCAGGTTTACTGTCCCAGCAGCTTTCGACGAGCTCAACAGAAGCTGCTTGAAAGTTCAAATCTGTCAAAGCATCTTGCAAACAGCTCATATCTAAGCTTGTACAGCTTACAGCCTAAAGCCGCGTAGCCGTAAACAGTTACCTCAACTCAACAGAGCGCTATCCAGCTCTAAATCGAATCTTAGATCAGTAAGAAATCACTTACCCAAAGCTGCTCAAGAACGAAAGAACCACTGGACAACTATATCGCAAAGATGCTCGAACCTGCAACCACTTCGTGCTCCTTCAACTCGTCGATCTAAAGCTCCAAACTAGTATCAATCGAAAGATCTAATATATACGAACCCTGCGCCACCAATCTTGCTCCAAACGGCGGCGTAAATCGACGGCAACCGATGGAGAAAGGGTTCGAATGAACAATAAGGGTATGCGAAGCTCTCAGGAACAAGATAAGAAATATCGGGTTCAAAATCAACTAAGTGTTGCTCGACACTTATATTTAAATCTCCAAGTCAAATCTACAGTGAAAGTCAATCACTCAAATCTGAACGCCACCTCGATCTGGTTGCCATCTCAAATCTTAGCGCTAACTCAAAATCTGACTCTGCTACGCCATACGCGCACAGTCATCAAACGACGTCGCGTTAGAGTCCCGCTCAAGACAAACAGATCTCATGACAAAACTTTCTCGCTCATCCAGATTTAGTCAAATCTGAAATCGTTAAACCGCACCGGTCTACACCAACTCATAAACCGGACCGGTCCACACAGTACCGTTGACCAACGCTTTACTTCCCAAATAGACGCGCACATCTGCTCACTCCCATTGAACAAATTTCACTCAACCAACGTCAAATATGGTAACACGATACGATGTCGCATTACCTCCAACTCTAGATTCCACTATCCAAATTTTTACCCTCAAATCAAGGTCTCCAGAACATCTCAAATCTGATGTCTTCTGATACCAATTCCCGACAAACACTCAACTCATGGGCAATACACCAAAACAGACCATACCCGAATACGATCTTCTCAAATCCGCTTGCGCCAATCGGTTCTGTTCCAAACAACCCGATAGAGACCAACAGTCCACATCTTATCTGTTCTACCTCAAATCTGAAAATCCAAAAATCACCAAAATAAAAACCAATTCCTTAAAATCTGAAAACCTGATGGTTAAATTTTGTTAGGTTAATCTTTATATAGATCTGATTATTTCGTTAATCACCAAATTAAAAAATTTCTAGTCCTTACACTCTCCCCAACTAGAAAAGGATTTCGTCCTCGAAATCAACTCACAATTACAGATCAGAATCAAGAAAACACCAGAAATTCACCAAAACTCAGACAAAAAATCTGCCCAACATGACTCAATGTTTAATAGAACCACAAATCATAAGCACAAAACAACTCAAAGCACGATCAACAAGTCAGAAGGTTTACCTGAAAATCTACTGTCATTACTCAAATAGATGAGGCCACTCCTGTCTCATCTTTTCTTCAACTTCCCTGGTTACTTCTTCTCTACCATGATTGCTCCATTGGACCATCACTAACGGTATAGTCTTGTTCCTCAGTTGCTTGTCCATTCTATCCAGAATCTGCACTGGATATTCAACATAACTCAGGGTCTGATACTGCTCCACTTCATCAGTTCTCAGCACATGGGATGGATCTGGCTCATGTTTCCTCAACTTTGACACATGAAACACATCATGTATCGCTGCTAACTCAGCAGGCAATCGTAATATGTATGCCAAATATCCAATCCTCTCAACAATATCGAAGGGACCAACAAATCTAGGAGCTAATTACCCTTAAGTCTGAATCTCATCACGCTCTTGAAAGGAGAAACCTTCAGAAATACTCGATCGCCAACCTCAAATTCCAAAGGTCTGCGGCTCTGGTTATCATAACTCGCATGATGATCTTGTGCAGCCTTCATTCTACTCCGAATCAACTCAATTTTCTCTTTCATATGCTGCACAAACTCAGTAGTAGACAGTTGTATTTCACCAACTTCTTCCCAACAGATTGGTGATCTACACTTCCGACCACACAAAGCTTCAAACGGGGTCATCTCTTAGTCACTTGGTAGCTATTATTATACGAAAATTCTACTAAGGTCAGAGAATCCTACCAGCACCGCTGAAATCCATCACTATTGCTCACAGCATATCCTCCAAAATCTGAATGGTCCTCTCGGATTGGCCATCTTTCTGCGGGTGATAAGGTGTACTAATAGCCAATCTCGAACCCATAGCTGTTTGCAAACTCTTCCAAAATGGGGAAGTAAATCTTGGATCTCTATCAGACACTATCGAAACCGGAAATCCATGCAATCTAACCACATGATCGATGTATAGTATTGCCATCTTCTTCATGGAATACCTCACATCATAGAGAATGAAATGGGCCGACTTCAAAAGTCTATCAACAACCACCCAAATCGCATCACATCCTCTGTTCGATCGAGGTAAGTGCGTCACAAAATCCATGGCGATGTGCTCCCAATTCCATTGAGGCACTTCTAAACTCTGTAGCAATCCACCAGGTCTCATTCTTTCGGCCTTGACCTGTTGGCAGTTCAGACATCGAGCTACAAATCCTGAAATATCATTTCTCATGCCTTCCCACCAATAGTGATACTTCAAGGCACGATACATCTTCTTCTCGCCCGGATGCACACTGTAATGACAATAGTGAGCTTCATTCAATATAATATCTTTCAGATCAATCAAGTTCGGAACAACCAATCTACCTCAAAATCTCAAGAATCCATCAGAAGCAACAGCAAAATCTTCCGACTGACCATTCTGGGCCTTAATATTCAACCCATGAATATACGGGTCAGTCCTCAGTGCTGCTCTAACGTCTACAACAATATGTGGTTCAACCTAAAGAGAAGAAACCACGAAGTACTGATCACTCGACTGAAAACGCCATCGAGAAGTCCCCAAATCCTCATGGACTTTGGATATACTCATCGACGTCAACATCGTAGGCTGGGCTTTTCTACTCAAATATCTGCCACTAAGTTCATCCGCCCAGGCTGATACTGAATCTCATAGTAAAAATCTTTTATCAACTCCATCCAACGACGTTGCCTCATATTCAGATCTGATTTAGTGAAGATATACTTCAAACTATTGTGGTCCGTGTACACCACAAATTTCTCACCAAACAAGTAGTGACGCCAAATCTTCAACGCAAAAACAATGGCGGCCAACTCTAGATCATGAACGGAGTATCTTGTCTCATGGGGCTTCAACTGTCGAGACGCATAAGCTATCACTCGCCAGTTCTGCATCAACACACAGTCCAGACCATTCAGAGAAGCATCAGAGCACACTACGAACCCTCCAGAACCCGAAGGAAAAGACAACCCCGGAGCAGTAGTCAACCTCTCCTTAAGCAACTGGAAACTCGAATCACATTCATATGTCCACAGAAATCTTCTATCTTTCTGGGTCAATTGCGTCATCGGCTTGGCTATCGAAGAAAAACCTTCAACGAAACGTCTGTAATAGCCAGCCAAACCCAAGAAACTACGGATCTCTGAAACATTCCTAGGTTGTTCCCAGTTAAGAACTGCTTCACCCTTGCTAGGATCCATTGAACTGCCTTCTGCAGATATGACATGACCCAAAAATATTACCTTATCCAGCCAAAATTCACACTTGCTGAATATCGCATACATTTGTGAGTCTCTCAGTTTCTGCAACACCAACCTCAAGTGTTCTTTATGTTAGAATAGGTGCCCAACTAGCCAACTTGTGACGTGTGGGTTCTTGTTGACTCTATGTAAAACGATCTTTATTTATGAAATTCGTATTCTTTTATGGCATTCTTTATCGTCATTATTTTATAATGTTAACAATTGTGTTGGATAAAGACCTGGAATGCACCATAGTGTATGTTAGATGTGATAGTGGATATGATGGCTATCATGAAACACGTCTAATAGTCACTGTGTATTCTAAACTCGTTCCTAGTCGATTGGGCCGTCAAAATGAGGATAAGGCCGCCCGAGTTTGAGAATAGCATCTACGATGTGAAGTACCAAGTTTCATTGGTAGGGAACATTGTGATGTTCTGAGCATGCAGATGGATAGTGACCTGGTGATCTATCGAACTACCCTCGTTCGGACTTTCCAAGTGGTTACCATTTGTCGAGTGGATTAATTCCGAGGTCTTGGTTGTACAGATTAGCCCTCATTACTCGAAACGTCATTGAGGATCTACATGATAGGTGCCTCACTTTGACCCGTTTACCGACTCAGTCGGGATCATCAGGTGGCGGGGTTGGGTGAGGTCCCGATGCATGTAGGAGTCGATGCTTCGAGGATTCACCGCTCGCCCTTGTGCGTGGATATCCTATGCTATCTGAAGAGATAATAGTGTGTCAAATCTCTGGCCAGAGTACTAGATGTGTTTTTGGTAAATGGGTTTACATAGTAACACATGCGATGTCACTATTTGATCTCCAAGATGTATGCATGGTTGTTGGATCTCTAGCGACTCTCGATTTACCAATGGTCGTTGATCTGATCGGGATCTTTGTGTTGAAAGGACCGTACTATACGCTAACCATGACCGACTGGTTCTTGCAGGCACTATCAGTGATACCTAGGGGATCATGGGGCGATGTTGCTAGACGCTTTACCATGATCCGATGGGTTAGTCCGAAAATGTGGTTTCGGAGTCACAAATGTTGTGAGCCAACGGCTAGCTGTATCCCTGAACCATTGAGGGTCACACAAGTACTGGTTTCTCAATTCTCGTATGGAAATTAAGCTCAATTTGTTGAGTATAGTAGGAGGAAGGATGGAAGTGCGACTTCCTAAAATTAAATAGGGTCAAAATGCAATTTCCCTAAGTTTGGACTAGTTTGACTATCCTTAAAGCTTACTGGGGTCAAACTGCTATTTTGGATTAGGTGGTCCGAAAAATTATTTTCACATCATAATGCTCAGTTTTCTAAACTGTGTAGATCGGTCCGATCTGATAGTCGATCGAGATTATGATGGAGCCACAGTGATGGACTTGAAACCAACGTTCACCCTGGGCCAGGGCCCGACCCAAGCCCATTAAGCTGGTTCAAGCACATGGAAAATCTATAAATAGAGGCCCTGGGGTATTCATTTGAGACGTACCAAAAGCTCTTCAGCTTATATTTTTCTTTCCTCTCCTCTCCTTCCCCGCCGCCGCCGTCGCCTCCCGCCGCCAACGTCGCCGACGCCGCCGCCGTCGAAAATATCGTTCCGACCGTTCCGGCACGGAGATTCCGTCCGTGAAATCTTCGTCGAGTTTTTTAGTGCAGACCGACGAAGGAATTGGGATTCCGGTCGTGGACCGGATTAGGAGGCCAAAATCGCCAACCGTTGAAGTGCCAATTTCCTCGTGAAATTGGTCAGAGCCAGCGCCTAAATTCCAGCAAGGTACCATTCTAAACATCCTATGTATGTTTATGAATTGTTTTACAGGTGTATTGACCGTTCCCGGGCTCCAAAATTTTAATTCTTCCGCTGCGCCACGGGAGCGAGATCCGGATCTGTCAATACACCTTTTGTACCTGTATTGCATCAGATCTCACTTTTTCAAAAAAAAATGAAAAATTTTCTGCAGCAGCGCTGCCGCGCGTCCGTCGCGCACGGCGTGCGCACCCGTCGCGCGCAAATCGCTGCGGGCAAATCGCGGCGGGTATCGCGGGATCATGCACGTATCCCGTGCGCACGATGCTGCGGGCGTTGAGCGCCCGTCGCACACGCCTCGCGCGCACGATGCGGCGGGCGCACACGCCTCGCGCGCACGATGCGGTGGGCGTTGCCCGCCCATCGCGCATGCCCCGCGTGCACGTTGCGGCGGGCATTGCATGCACATTGCGGCGGGCGTTGCGCGC
This sequence comes from Dorcoceras hygrometricum, assembly GCA_001598015.1. Taxonomy (NCBI): domain Eukaryota; kingdom Viridiplantae; phylum Streptophyta; class Magnoliopsida; order Lamiales; family Gesneriaceae; genus Dorcoceras; species Dorcoceras hygrometricum. The sequence goes on from KV008815.1 coordinate 201,779, forward strand.
CCGTCGCGCACGGGCCGGGGGCGTTGCGCCCGCTGGCCGGCACCCGTGCGCGCACGTCGCCGCATGGTAGTACGCGTCGCCGCCGCCCCACCTGCACGAACTGGTCGCACAGGTGGCCGCCCCCCCGTTCGCACACGTTGCGCACAGCGTGCAGCACGGTTGCTGCACGCGTGCAGGCGGTGGCGCACCGCCCGTGCAGTGGTTCCGAGGCGGAGATGCGGCGGCGGTTTTTGAATTCTAGGGTTTTTTCGGGCCTGTCCCGGGCGGCCCGAGGGGTTTTTGGTCCAATACTTGATATTGGGCTTTTTGGTCGGACCAAAATTAATTTTTGAAATTTTTTGAGATATTGGACATAAAATTGTTTTAAGCCCAAATTTAATGCAATTAAAATAACGAAATAAGATTTTATTTATAAAATATGATTATATTTAAAATATGATTTTGTTGGATAAAATCAGATTTGATTTGATTATTTTATTTCTCTCGATTAATTGAGTTGATTGAAATCAATAATGTTTGCGATGATCGTGAGCCATGCCCAATGTGTTAGGTGTATGCTAGGTTTTACAATTCATGGTTGTAATATTGTTGAAATCATTTCAAAGTGAGCCTGGTTTATGGCCCGTTCCCACCCCTTTAAATTGCATCCCTATTTGTCATGGTTATTTAAATGTAAATATTAGACTTAGTGGAAAAATAATTTTGAAGATGGTGGAGATGATGATCAAAGATATTGAAGATAGAAGTCTTGTAAAACTTGAAGATTATGTAATAGGACTGCATTTGCATACTGCATGTCACCTAGGATTTGACCTAGATCCGTACTTGGCAACCACGGATCGCATAGCTCTCGCTTATTGATCATCCCAATTATATATGTCTGTTGAATCCGTGATTTTAAATTTGATTTAAAATTATTGAGACCAAATATCAAAATTTAAATCCCTCATTTTAAATTTGATTTAAAATTTATATCAAGATTAAAAGTTTATTCGATAATCTAAGGGAATTTAAATATTGTTTAAAATTTCCTACCTTCCATCAACAATGGATGTACGTCGATGCTAACCGTATACATGGCCCGGCTCATATTATTGAGGGGGTTATGTATGCTGGAAAGCTGTACACGTCATTGACACTTGCTGTGAGTTGGTTGGAACTCCCTTTAACGTTGGCTCATATTATTGGGGACATTAAGGGGACCGTCCATCACAACTCAACATTGATGGGTCGTCTCGAAACGTGATAGTAATCGGCGTCATAATATTGGGCCCTTACTGGACGTGAGGTAAATACATGGAGGTTTCACCTGTTGCAATTGGGCTCTACCCTTTGAGGATCATGGTTGGCTGATATTATTCGGGACCATGATTTCTTGATTGGACTCTGTGTACCCACTAAGGAAACTTGCTTTCCCGATTTCATTAGAGGGTGGTGAAATCGTTAAACTAGTGGGAGGTTAATTAATAAAACTAAATAACCTTGTTTTATGTCTTAGCGTTTTTCATAAATAGTCTGTGATGTATGTCTGTTTTTCCTTTCAGTATAAACTGCTATTATCATGTCTTCAATCAAAAATCCACTTGTTGCTATACTAGATAGCAACAAGTTCACTGGTTTGAACTGTTAGAGTAGATGCCCAACTAGCCAACTTGTGGCGTGTGGGTTCTTATTGACTCTTTGTATAACGATCTTTATTTATGAAATTCGTATTCTTTTATGGCATTCTTTATCTTCATTATTTTATAATGTTAACAATTGTGTTGGATAAAGACAAAGAATGCACCATAGTGTATGTTAGATGTGATAGTGGATATGATGGCTATCATGAAACACATCTAATAGTCACTGTGTATTCTAAACTCGTTCCTAGTCGATTGGGCCGTCAAAAGAGGATAAGGTCGCCCGATCTTGAGACTAGCATCTGCGATGTGAAGTACCACGTCTCATTGGTAGGGAACATTGTGATGTTCTGAGCATGCAGATGGATAGTGACCTGGTGATCTATTGAACTACCCTCGTTCGGACTTTCCAAGTGGTTACCATTTGTCGAGTGGATAAGTCCAAAGTCTTGGTTGTACAGATTAGTCCTCATTACTCGAAACGTAATTGAGACTCTACTTGTCGAGTGGATAAGTCCAAAGTCTTGGTTGTACAGATTAGCCCTCATTTCTCGAAACGACATTTAGACTCTACGTGATAGGTGCTTCACTTTGACCCGTTTACCGACTTAGTTGGGGTCATCAGGTGGCGGGATTGGGTGAGGTCCCGATGCATGTAGGAGTTGATGCTTCATTGTCGAGGATTCACCGCTCGCCTTTGTGCATGGATATCCTATGATATCTGAGGAGATAATAGTGTGATAAATCTCTGGCCAGAGTACTAGATGTGTTTTAGGTAAATGGGTTTACCTAGTAACACACGCGATGTCACTATTTGATCTTCAAGATGTATGCATGGTTATTGGATCTCTAGCGACTCTCGATTTACCAATGGTCGTTGATCTGATCGGGATATATGTGTTGAAAGGACCGTACTGTACGCTAACCATGACCGACTGGTTCTTGCAGGCACTATCAGTGATACCTAGGGGATCATGGGGCGATGTTGCTAGGCGCTTTACCATGATCCGATGGGCTAGTCTGAAAATGTGGTTCGGAGTCACACATGTTGTGGGCCCACGGCTAGCTGTATCCCTGAACCATTGAGGGTCACACAAGTACTTGTTTCTCGGTTTCCGCATGGAAATTAAGCTCAATTTGTTGAGCATAGGAGGAGGAAGGATGGAAGTGCGACTTTCTAAAATTCAACAGGGGTCAAAATGCAATTTCCCTAAAGTTTGGGCTAGTTTGACTATCCATGAAACTTTGAGGGGCTAAACTTCAATTTTGGACTAGGTGGTCAGAAAAATTGTTTTCGCATCATAATACTCAGTTTTGTAAAATGTGCAGATCGGTCCGATCTGATCGTCGATCGGGATTATGATGGAGCCACGGTGATGCAGTTGAACCGAATGTTCATAGGGGACTGGGCCTGACCCAGGCCCATTGGGCCGGTTCAAGCCCATCACAAGTCTATATATATGTGTGCCCTAGGGTTTTCATTAGATACCATCATAACCCTAGATTGCTACCCGCCTCCCTCCTCTCCCACACTCCTCGGCCACCGCCCCTCTCGCCCGTCGCCGCCCGCCGCGACGCGCCACCGCCGTGCGCCGTCCGTTGTCGTCACCGTCGGACTTGTTCCGACCGTCTCGACGAGGAGATTCCGTTCGTGAATGATTCGTCACGTTTTCTAGTGCAGTCGTGGATCGGATTCGAAGAACGACAACCGCCAACCATTGAAGTGCCAATTTCCTCGTGAAATTGGTCGGAACCAGGCGCCTAGACGCCAGCAAGGTACCAAATTTAAACACCCTATGGATGTTTATTGTTGATTTATGTTATGTATTGACCGTTTCCGGTGCAAATTTTTAAATCTTCCGCTGTGCCCCGGGAACGGGATCCGGATCCGCCGCTGCGCCAACATGAACTACCAAGATTGGCTTCGAAACCTCAAGATTGTCTTGGCTTCGGAGAAACTTCTCTACACGCTAGAGAAGACCCCTCCTAAGGAAGCCCCTGCCGATGCCAGTCTTGAGGAGCTGGCAAAGCTGGACAAATGGTGGGACGATGAACTTAAGGCACGGTGCTATGTGATAGCATCAATTTCCAACGAAATGCAGCAGCGTTTTGAGAATACGGAGTATGCTGCTGGCATACAACTTCATCTCAAGGAACTGTATGGGGAGAACTCTCGGACTGAGAGGTTCACTACTGTCAAGGAGCTCATGACGAGCCGCATGCGCGAGGGGACTTCGGTCCGCGAGCATGGGGTCCGTATGATTGGGCTCATTGAGAAGCTAGTGGGCCTTGATATCACGCTTCCACATGAGCTGTCTGTGGATCTACTTCTCCTCTCCCTTCCTGCTGCGTTCGAACCCTTTGTGGTCAACTTTAACATGAACAAGCTGGAAGCCACCCTTGAAGAGGTGGTAAACATGCTTGTCTTGTTCGAGGGACCATAAAGAAGGACAAGCATGTCCTCCTTATGGGCTCTTCTTCCTCTGCGAAGAAGGGGCTCAAACGCAAGTGTGAGACCTGATTTTGTATTAAGGATTAATTGTTGGAATTAATCGGTTGATTAAGAGATGTTGTGGTTTAGATCTCTGTTTTGAGGTTGAGTTGCATTTTCGGGTTCCATTTCGTGTGATGAACAATTCTGGAAGCTTTCGTGTTTTTGGGTTTTGAGGCAAAAGCTGGTTTTGTGAGCCAGCAGCTGGTCGGTGGCGAAAACCAGTCAAAGCGCGTTTTGTAATGCAGCAGATGCGTTAGTGAATTGTGTTGTGGTCGCTGGTGAAGAGACCAGTCGAGGAACCAGTCGAGAGTTTAGTAGTGTGTTTTGTGTTGAGCGCTATACGTCGTCGTTTGAGGTATTGCGACTGGTACCAGCTGCGAGGAGTTGTTGCGTCTGGATGATCAGTCGAGAGCAATGGTCAACGCGGGTCAAAGTTTTGTAGCTTGCGACTAGTTGTGTTTCGTATCTTGTGACTGGTGGTGTGCTGTAGCCTGCGACTGGTATTTCACGTAAGCTAGCGACTGGATGACGTCAGTTGTGCGACGCCGTTTTGATTAGTTGCAACGCTGCGTTTTGTATGTTGCAGCTGGTTCCAGCTTTTGTATATTTGAACCAGCGTCTGGTTTTCCAGCTGCGAGAGATTGTTCGCTACTGTAGCTTGCAGCTGGTGGTGGTTACTGTAGCTAGCGACTGGATGGCGTATGCGATGCGTCGTCGTTTTGTTTAGCGTGGTTTGAGATTTCAGCAGCTGGTTTCTTTGCATCTGCTGGTTGATTGTGCCTGCTGGTTTGGGAGATTTATGGTGTCGACTGGTTTTGTCGGTGGACAATTATTTGAATTGGTTCCAGTCGTTACTAGTGCTATTTATAGGAAGACTTGGTCTTCAAATTCGATACCATATTCTATACTTAGAATATTTTCCAGCCTTTCGTTCTCTGTTTTCTCAAACCCTCGTTACTGCTCACCGTGAGCTATTCCGGTGAATTCCCGGCGTTTCCGGTGGTTGTTTTGCTCGTGTGAGGTAGCGTTGGACTCCTCTCGAGAAGCTCTATCATCCTACACCATTTTTGGAAGCTTTCGTGGGCTGGAGCGAAAGCACGAAGTTGCTGTTCTCGTGCGTGAGTTTTGTTGTGCAGGTAGCGTTGCTGTCCAGCTTCGAGCCCTTGTTCCTAGCCATAGTTTTAAGCTTCCTATTTGGTTGTTGAGGTTTAATGATTAGCTGGTTGAGTGTGACTCCCAGCCGTGAGCTTTTATGTGTTGGCCGTGAGTTTTGAGTTGATGATTCCCTGTATATTGTGTATGTTTTACAGGTTGGAATCAATAGTCTCAG
>KV008815.1:213165-229209 GCA_001598015.1 Dorcoceras hygrometricum
AGCAAAGGAAAACCTAGGCATAATACTTCCGAAGATGAATAACATTCCATGGCCGACGTCCTTGTTTCCCATGCGCATCCTCCAAATAATAAGCGGCGATTCCCGCTTTCCCGACCACCTTGTATGGCCCTTCATACTTTGGATCTAGTTTCCCCCTGTCACCTTGATATTGTATCTTCCTCCAGACGAGATCTCCCAGCTCATACTTCCGAGGTCGGACTTTCTTGTTGTAGGACTGCTCCATTCTCCTCTGATAAGCGGCACGTCCTTGTTTCCCATGCGCATCCTCCAAATAATAAGCGGCGATTCCCGCTTTCCCGACCACCTTGTATGGCCCTTCATATTTTGGATCTAGTTTCCCCCTGTCACCTTGATATTGTATCTTCCTCCAGACGAGATCTCCCAGCTCATACTTCCGAGGTCGGACTTTCTTGTTGTAGGACTGCTCCATTCTCCTCTGATAAGCGGCTAAGCGGACTGCTGCTCGGGTTCTTTTTTCCTCTAGAAAGTCCAGCTCGAGGCCCCGTATCTCGTCATTATCCTCAGCGTACTCTATAACCCGAAGACTATCTTGCCCTATCTCGGCGGGTAGTAACGCCTCCGTGCCATATACCATGGAGAAAGGTGTCTCCCCTGTAGCAGCTCGGGCGATTGTCCGGTAAGCCCAGAGAACGCTGGGCAACTCGTCCGCCCACCTTCTCCGAGCAGATTCCAGTCGCGCCTTAAGAGATTGCACGATGGTTCGATTCGTGACCTCGACCTGCCCATTGCTTTGAGGATAGGCCACCGAGGTGAAAACTTGCTCAATTTTCAATTCTTGACACCACGCCCGAACTTTAGCTCCGCAGAATTGTCTTCCATTATCGGAGATAAGTCGCCGAGGTATCCCGAAATGGCAAACGATGTTCTTCCATAGAAAATTCAATACCTCGGCCTCAGATATCTTTGTCAAGGGCTCGGCCTCGACCCATTTGGAGAAGTAGTCTACAGCAACCAACAAGAACTTCCTCTGTCCTCCGGCTGGTGGGAAAGGTCCCACAATATCCATGCCCCATTGATCAAACGGGCATGAAGAGATGATAGTTTTCAAGGGCTCGGCGGGCTGCTTTTGAAGATTAGCATGCTTTTGACAGCCTCGACAAGATCGGACAAGGGCAGTTGAGTCTTGTTGCATAGTAGGCCAAAAGAATCCTGCCAGCGTAGCTTTCCGAGCCAGAGCTATGGCGCCAAGGTGATTTATGCAGCATCCCTCGTGAATCTCTCTCAGGACATATTTGGCCTCGTCGGGCCCCAGGCATTTGAGCAGAGGTCGGGAAAAAGACCTCTTGTATAACTTGTCGTTCAAAACAACAAAGCGTAAGGCTCGCCACTTAATTTCCCAAGTTCGCTGTGGGTTGTCGGGTACTATCCTTCGTAAGAGGTATTCCAAGATATCATGTCGCCAATCCGGGGTAAGTACTCTCTCCTGACTTTGCTCGACCTGATAGATTTGCGATAGCAACTCCTTTCCATGTATTTCCTTACCCGAGGCTGGAGCAAGGGAGCTAGCCATCTTGGCGAGCCTATCTGCTTTTTCATTGTTTTCCCGAGGTACTTGCTCCAGAATCACCTCGGAAAAAGCCTCTGTTAGTTTATTCAATGCCTCCGCATACTTCACCATCTTTTCATTATTGATATCGAACTTCCCATTACTTTGTTGAATTACCAACTGAGAGTCAGAATAAAGAAGGACCCGAGCTATTCCCATGATTTTCGCAGCTTGGAGTCCGATGAGCAAGGCCTCGTACTCAGCTTCATTGTTGGAGGCTTTGAAATCAAGAGTAATCGCCAAGCTTGTTTCCTCTCCCAGGGGGATACCATTACTACCCCGACGCCACTTCCCGAGGAGCAAGAAGACCCGTCAACATATACCTTCCACCTCTCCTCTTGTTCGAGGTGTACTGTTTCTGCCAAGAAATCTGCTAAGGCCTGCGCTTTGATGGATGCCCGAGGTTTAAACTGAATATCATACTCACTGAGCTCGGTTACCCATTTAACAAGCCTTCCAGAAGCATCGGGATGAGAGACAATTTGCCCGATGGCGCTGTTAGTAAGCACTGTGATCGGGTGAGAGAGGAAATACGGTCTGAGGCGTCGAGCTGTAATAACCAAGGCCAGGGCCAACTTCTCCTGAGTAGTATAATTCAGCTCGGCGCCTTTCAGAGCATGGCTCATGAAATACACAGGTTGGTGTACCAGTCCTTCTTCCCGAACTAATACCGAGCTTGCTGCTTGTGGAGTAACGGCGAGATAAACAAATAATGGCTCCCCGAGCTCAGGCTTATTTAGAACGGGCAAGCCTTTCAGATATTCTTTCAACTCCTGAAACGCCTTTTCGCTATGTTCACTCCACTCGAATTGCTTAGCTCGGCGAAGTATCTTGAAGAAAGGAAGGCTTCGTTCAGCCGACCTCGAAATAAACCGGGAGAGGGCAGTAATTCTCCCTGTCAACCTCTGGACCTCCTGAACATTCCGAGGCGAACACATAGAAGCGAGAGCTCGTACCTTCTCGGGATTAGCTTCAATTCCCCGACGAGTCACCATATAGCCCAGGAATTTCCCTGTCCGAGCTCCGAATAAGCATTTGCTCGGGTTAAGCTTGATTTGATAATTCCGTAGGGTGCGGAAAGTCTCCTCGACGTCAGATATAAAGCAAGCTTCTTCTCGAGACTTAATCAAAATACCGTCGACGTAGACTTCGACGTTCCTCCCGATCTGCTCTTTGAACACCTTATCCATCAGTCGTTGGTACGTAGCCCCTACATTCTTAAGCCCGAACGGCATAACCACATAGCAGAACGTTCCATCTGCGGTAATAAAACTGACCTTTCGCTGATCCTCCTCGGCCAGCGGTATCTGGTGATAACCCTGATAAGCGTCCAGGAAGCTGAGCAACTCGTGACCCGAGGTGGAGTCGACAAGTTGATCGATCCTCGGGAGAGAATAACAATCCTTGGGGCAAGCTTTGTTTAGATCTCGAAAATCTACACACATCCTCCACTTCCCGGTGGCTTTCGGCACGAGGACGACGTTGGACAACCAAGTCGAAATGTACCTCCTTCATATGACCCGCTTGCAATAGGTCCTCGACCTGACTCCTGATCACTGCGTCTTTCTCGGGCCCGAAGTGCCTCCTTTTCTGAATAACAGGTCGAGAACCCGATGAGACATTCAACTGATGCTCCATCACCTCACGCTTGACCCCCTTTAGATCAGACGGCGACCAAGCGAAAATATCCTTGTTCTCCTCCAAACAACGAACCAACTGTCCTCGCACCTCTTTGGGGAGGGATTTAGCGATTTTCACAATCCCTGCCGGGGGATCGAGGACCACTTCTTCTTCCTCATCTTTCGCAGTCAACTGAAAATCCTCCCCTACCAAGTTCACATCTCTGTCTTCCCGAGCCCTAGGATGATCTTGAGCTCGGGACTTGGCAACCTTCTGCTCCGCTCTCACCTCCTCAACATAGCATTTCCTTGCCACCTTCCGATCCCCAATGACCTCCCCTTACTGAGTCTCCTACTGGGAATTTGATCTTCTGGTGCAAGGCCGAAGCCACAGCCGAGAACGCAGCCATGGCTGGCCTTCCAAGAATGACGTTGTAGGAAGAAGGCGTGTCCACCACAGTAAATTCTATTACCTTCATTTTCCTACAATCGCTCGACCCGAGCGACATCGGCAGTTGAACGGCCCCCACTGGCTGTAAACAATCCCCCGTGAACCCATACAAAGGCGTGTTCACCGGTTCCATGCGATATTCCCCAAGATCCATCTGGTCCACGGCACTTTTGAAAAACACGTTGACCGAACTTCCTAAATCCACGAAGATACGGGCCACTTCATAATTGGCAATAATAGCCCTGATAACCAACGCATCATTATGCGATTTTGCATCCCGAGGCATGTCCTCGGGGCCAAAGGAGATGGTAGGTCCCGAGCGTCTATTCCCGACCTCCATGATTTCCATCCGCCTAAGTCTTGTCTTCCTCGCTCTGTTGGAGTCCCCATCAGTAGGTCCTCCCGAAATCATGTAAATAAATCCTCGGGGTTGAGGCGTATTTCGCTCCCCCCGATTAGGTTGCTGATCCTGCCCCCGAGGTGTCCTACCCTGACCTGGGGCCCTGCCGTTAAGCTGCCTATCGTCTTCCCGACGAGGCCTCTTCTCCCACCGACGTGGCCTGTCAACCACCAGTGTTGCGCGTACGTTGGGGTTGTTTTGTAAGATTCGTTCCAACTCCTGATCCCATAGACGACATTCCGCAGTAGTGTGACCATAGTCCCTGTGGAAATCGCAAAACTTGTCGGATTTTGGGTTCCTCGGGTTCCCGTCACTGCCCCGAGGACGTTGGACGACCTTCCTCTCATCACAAACTTCCAGCGCCCGAGCTTTGCTCACTTTCAAAGGCGTCCGAGCAGTAAACTCCCCCAACAGCAAAGGGGGCTCTTGTCTGATTGGTCTTGGTTGAGGTCTTTCGGCCCGAGCATCTCGCCCGGCCCGAGGTGGCGGACTCTGTTCGATCCTTCTCGAGGACTGTATCTCTTCCACATTAACATACTTCTCTGCTTTGGTCAGAAGTTCATCAAAAGTCTTAGGGGGCTTCTTGACCAGTGATTTAAAGAAATCGCCACCCCTCAACCCCTGGGTGAACGCCCCGATCAGGAGGTCGGGCGTAGCAGATGGCACTTCGATGATGGTCTCATTGAAGCGCCGGATGTATTCCCGAAGAGTCTCATGCTCCTTTTGCTTCACAGTGAATAGATTCAAGGTGGTCAGGGGCTGTTTCTTGCTGCTAGCGAATTGATGTAAAAACGTCGGGCTGAAGTCCTGGAAACACTTGATACTCCCAGCTGGCAGTAGATTGAACCACTGCTGGGCAGCTCGGACTAATGTAGTCAAAAAGATACAGCATTTGATCGGGTCAGAATATCGGTGGAGCAAAGCAGCGTTCTCAAACCGAGATAGATGCTCCTCGGGATCTCCCATCCCGTCATATTTCCCAACATTGTGATATTTGAAATGTTGGGGCAGGTCAGCATTCAATACCTTTGTAGAAAATGGCACCTCCCGAGCAGGCGGGGGAGGCGGCGTCGAGCTCTTTTCCTTCCTCAGATTCTCCAATTCCTCATACATCCTCCTCATCTCTTCGGCTCACTGACTCTCCAACTCCTCACGCATTCTTCTCATCTCCTCGGCTTGCCGAGCTTCTAACTCTTCACGCATCCTCCTAATCTCTTTGGCTTGCTGATCGAGATTAGGTGGCGGTTGTGGAGCATGTTGACCCGCCAGTATTTGCGCCACAGTAGTGGCTACTAATTCAGCTATCTGGGCGGGGGTAAGAGCAGGATTCTCCGACCCCTGTGCGGTACTCTCTGTGTTACTGTTCTCCCCACTACGCTGAGTTCTAGTCCTCTTTGGTGGCATCGTGTATCTTCTTCTACGTTTCCCACAGACGGCGCCAATTGATATAGCCAAATAGTTCAGCCGACGAACTGTTACCACGTCGAGGACCTCGGGCACGTCGGGCGTCGGGGATGGGAGAATGTGTGCGTATTCCTGCAACCTACGAACACTTGTGAAAGGGCGCCGGAGATGTGTCCGGCGAAGCCCCTCCGATGCTTAAGTCAGCCGTGCAAGAGAGTAAAATGAGAGGAATATAAGCTGTGTGCGAGAGAGTGCAATAGAGAGTGAATGAATCGTAAGAGAACAAACCTGGGGGTATTTATAGAGGGGCTGGGTAGATGAGCCGTCTCGTTGGCACGTTCTGTCGAGACGTGGGTGAGATCGTGCGCACGTTTCCCGCATAATACGACCCACGTTCTCTGCCTTTTCCGGAAGTGCTTTAACACATCGGGTTGTGCGCACGTTTCCCGCATAATACGACCCACGTTCTCCGCCTTTTCCGGAAGTGCTTTAACACATCGGGTTGGGGTCCTCGGGAGAGGTCCCGAACTTATATTGTCTCCTCTCTTTTCCATAATGAATGAGCTCGGGCGATTCCCGAGCGTAGGGCAAAGTCTCGACGACAATCCCGAGCTCTGAGCTCTACGCGCGCCTCTTAATCGCTTTCGCCCTTGATGATGTCGGTAGAGTCGATGCTTAATCCTCGGGACCCGAACTACTAATGGGGGGCATCAATAATGTTCATATCTGACTCAAGCTTGTTCGCATTTTTTCCCCAACTTGTTCTTATTTTATCTCAAAGCTTAGATGTTTTTTCCCTCTTATAATTGTTTCTTTTAATAATTACTATTCCACCGTGTGATCACAAAAATATAAATTTTGTTTTAATTAATGATAAAAATACGCTTATGAGCATTTGAATAACAACATAAAATACAAATAAACTAATTATTTTTAGATAGTATAATTAAAAAATAAAGAAATTAATTAAAAAATTTTCAAAAACTTCTTTAAATAAAACATTTGTTGTTGAACTTTTATGTTCTTATTACTATCACATATCAAAATTTTTAAACAGTTTATGTCCGTAACGTTAGATATAGCGATACAATCATTGCATGTGATAATATCAATGGAACTTGTCTTCGCTGGAATTTATAAGGAAGTTTTGGATTAGAAGGATCAACGACATTTTGGAATAAGAATATTTTTATCAGCATTACATCCAGTGAGAATCTATCCTTCTGAAACATGGTATCAAGCCTTGTCACTATCAATATAGAATATAGACTGAAACCTCCACTCTTTCCATATGTAGGTAGCTCATAGTATCGGATCAATAGGAGTTTGAGGGCCCTTTGTATTTTTTAAGAATTGACCTCTCTCATAAGATTAAATAGAGAAAGCATCTTTTTTATAGTGGGTAAAATGAATTTTTGTTGGATTATTTATTGTGGTTTATATATCATACTGAAATATGGTTATACAAGACTAAAATAAGGTTTATAACAACTATATATAACTCTTGTGGTATTAAAAATATTTGGAACCAATCTTTTAATGTAATTTAAAACTTCAAGGGTCATGTTAAATTTTGAATTTGAATATAATGCAAAAGTTTTAATTTTATTTTGTTGAGTTAATTAATTTATTTCAATAATTATCTTGGAAATAAGTTCTCATTTATAGAATGATAATTGTTTTTATTAGTAATTATTTAATGAGTATATCAATAATATTTTTATAGCTTTTAATTATGCTATTATAGTTGAGTGTTAGATATAGAACTATATAGTATATATAACCTTTTTGGTATTAAAAATATTTTGTAACCAGTAAAGAGTTTTAATGCAATTTAAAATTTCAAAGTTCAGATTTAAATTTTGAATTAAAATGAAAATTGTTTTATTAGTAATTATAGTGATTAATATCAATAATATTGTTACGGTTGTTAATTATGTGATTATTAATCGAGGGTTAGTTTAAATAGAAAGTGTGTTTGACGGAAAGTCGGAAACTTTCAATATTTAGCAGAAAACTAAGGTTTTATAGATGTTTCTTCAGATAATAAATTATTCGATCACGGAAATGGCATTTAGTGGTAATTTTTGTGTTATATTTGATTTGTTCTTCATTCATCCACCACAGAGTAAATCAGGATATATTTTGGAAATATTTTTCATTAAACTTCTTATTCATACAAAATACTATTGATTTATTTTTCTGAGTTTAGTTAGTTGAACACCATCAATAGACTAGAGTAAAAATCCAGCATCCACAAAATATATTATTATTGCCTTGGTAGAGAATATATAGATCTTAAATCCATCACGATATCAATAATAGTTAATAGTGATCTTGTCACACAACGTGCGGATGTATATCAAAGTGTAATAAATAAATTAATTCTAACTACATTCTCAAAAAACAAAATCGTCAAATAGTTAAATTATTGCATCAAACTAATCTGACTTTTCACTAATCAAATAACCAAAATCATAATTAGGCTACTAACACACACCACCAAGTTAGTTAGAATCTCGTTTACTTCACATTATAATAATATATTTATCAATTGTTGGACGAAGAGATTTTTTTTAAATGGAATTGTTATTAATAGATTTCATGACCACATAATCTGTATGATGCTGCACGAACAAATTGATTGTCCATATATACACAACAATTTTCAGTATCTGTTAATAAGTTAATTGATATCATCTCACTTAATGCAAAATGACTGTTATTTTGTTTTTTCTAAAAAGTACAAAAACTTCATTTATCAATCATCATCCCCACATTCATATTGAATGCAATTACAAGTATTCTCTGAGACATGATATATAATAAAAGGAAAGACATGACCGTCCGAGCAAGAGTATGAACAACCATTATATTTGCTTTCCTTCTGACATATTGAATCATAAGAATGTTGTTCCTTTAGAATCTGACCGCAGTTAGAGATTATAGAGCCAAACCCGTAAGATGCAATCTTCGAAAATATTGCGTAAAATGACTGTTTTTATTACCCACCAAATGAATTCCGTCCTCGATTCCCGACCAGAGAGTTACCTCGCCATCCGAGGAGACCAAATTACGCTTCGGGGTCTTTGTAGAATTTTGTTCTATAATTAGAAGGGAATGTCAATGGTTGTTGTGGAAAATGCAAGACTGTTGTGAATGAATGGTAGATTTGAATGAACTCGGGTATTTATAGGGGAGGAGATCTCGATTGCGTGTACGCCACCTGGCAACTCATGATTAGGTATGGACCGTTTAACAGTTCATCCTACACACGTAAACAGACCAATCAGAACTCTGTATAGACCTGACAACACGTTACCCAGACTAATCATTATAAGGTATGGGTTGGGCAGCCTTTGGAGTCCTCGTGAGAACGTTCTCGGGTATTATATAAATGGTGTTCGGGAAAATGACAGGAGCAAACTAACTCGGGTCGCGAGTAGATTTTCTTCCCCTGGGTATCAGATTACTTGCAACATACAATTATAATATGTGTATGGACATGGACATATACATGTGTGAGTTTGTGAAGAAAAGCAATATTGGAATGAAGACCAAGAAACATAAGTCGATCTCACATCCATTTCACGCTTGATAACAATATAATGCTTTTGTCTGGCATATACCCACACTAAACATTGTGACATATGACTTATCAATCAAACTGTACAAAAATCACAAATTTGGTTTCAAAACCCAATTATATAACAAACCCTCGATCGTTATGTTTAACTTCATAAAAAAATAAAACTACATTTAAAAATATTTCCATCCAAGCCTAACCTCAAAACATTTTCAATGATTCCACAAGGTGATCCCATTTTTGTCGATTCGGTTTCTACGAGACCTATCTTTTGTTGAGTAAGCCCTCGAAATTGTTTACCTTTTTTTTTTAAAAAAAAGTTAGTCTACTAAAGGACTAACTCACTGTATAGATCAGAGACCCCTTGTACAATACAAGTTTTAAATCCAGTTATATGTGCAGGTAGATAGGAACTCGAGCGAGATGACTTATATAACAGACCGACATCCAAAGCATACCCTTACAATATTTCAGTAAGGAATATGCTCCACACAAGAATCGACCCCTTGAAACCGTTGAGGAGAATCTCACATCACACATAGGGTCTTACCAATTAGCCCGTGTCCATGTGACTCAAAATTGTTTACTGTTAGTTCTATTATCATTTGTATATTAAACCTCATAACCCAAACAACAAAATACCTATAATATGCATATAAATGTGTGTGGAGAGAAAGAGAGACAAAGAAGGAGAGGCCCTCAAAGAATAGAACTTTCACGAAGCCACATCTACGCCACAAAAGAGACTCATGGGGTCAGCCGATCCAAGAAAATGGAAGACCCTTCACTTTCATTGGCCTTGATGATAATAAGGGTGTGTTTGGATCGGAGTTAGGCTCCAACAAAGTGTTGGTGAATTTGCGTTCATGATCAATTCTTGTTGCAATAAGGCTACAGAAATTTGAGTTTTGGATGTGATTTTGCCTCTTTTGGTTTCTTGTTTCCTGGTGCAACTTCATTGGGACCATTTCACTGCGCAGAGGGAGTAATGGACCATTTACAGTGCACCTTCGCTAATAACACTTTATGCTTATAGCTATTATGTAACAATAATTATAATTATTTTCTATATATTTTCTAACATCAATCTAATCAAATTTTATTTCGGAAGAAAATTGCCTGAGTTACACTATTCATAATTGATATTGCAGTATCTAAATCATTACATTAAAACACACGGGTGAGAGATAATACACTAATACATATCCATATATATTTATATACCCATTACTCAATTCATTAGTGAGAGAAACAATCATACTAAATATTAAAGAGTAATAAATTCAAACTTTAATATCTTTAAATCTTAAATATAAATTCAAAATTTAAAAATCAACTAACAATAATCAAAAGTACATATAAAAATAAATATCAAGAAAAAAATATGACAACTTAAAAAAATTAAATAAATATTGAATTGATTTCTCATCGCTTTTGAATTAACATAACTAATTTCAATATAAAAATTTGAAGTATAGCATTTATATCTCAAAAATATAGTAAATACAATTTTTGTAAAACTCAAATCACATTTACATCAATGTTTCATTTCCATGATTTTGTTAAGATAAAAACAACACAAGTTCCAAAATCTACAAAATCATTTTTTGTAAATGTAAAAATTCAACTAACAATAAAATTACATATAGAAATAAATATTAAGAGAATAGATGACAATTTTTTTTAAAAAATAATTGAATATGGTGTAGCCAAATAGTTCAGCCGAGAGCTAACACCACCTCGAGGGACTTGGACACGTCGGGCGTCGGGAACTGGAGAAGACGTCTGAATGCCTGCAACCACAAAACACTCGTCAAAGGGCGTCAGAAGTGTGTCCGACGAAAGTCCCTCCGATGCTTAAGTCAGACGATGCGCGCGAGAGAGCGAGAGCAATATAAGCTGTGTGCGAGAGTGTGCAACAATGAGTGAATGAATACAAAGGAGCAAACCTGGTGGTATTTATAGAGGGGCTAAGTCGGTGAGGAGGAGGATACCTCGGCGGAAATCTCGGGTGGATGAGATACTCCGTGATCTTCGGGATCTTGTTACGTAAACAAGGAAAGTCGTATCGTCCGGGGACTCCCTAAGTAAGGAAAGACGTATCTAGGAAGGATTCTCTAGCACGTCGGGTCGGAGTCGTCGGGGGACCTTCTCGGGGCGACGTGATCCTCAGAACCCCCACCCGAGCGCTCCTTGCGTAGTCTGGGTAAAACGAGGCCTCGGAAACGTCCTCGGGCGATGCCCGAGCTCGTCTTACAAAATCCTGGTGTGACGCCCGATCTTAGTGAAGTACGTCGGCTCGGGGTCCTTGGTAAGTACCCCGAGCTTATATTGCTTCCTCAGCCCATTAGCTCCTATTGCTCGGGCAACTCCTGAGGTGATAGCAAGGTCTTGGTAAAGCCTCCCGAGCTCCATGTGTGCTCCTCGGTTGCTCTCGCTTTTGGTGTGCTCGGTCCTCGTGTCCCGAGGTGATTATGGGGGCATCAGAATAGTAAACTGATTTCTCACCGCCTTCATATTAACATAAACCAATTTCAATTTAATGTTTGAAGTAGTGCATTTATATTTCCAAAATATAATACAAGTTTTTGTAAAACTCAAATCACATTAATTTGATGTTTCATTTCCTTGATTTTATTAAGATATCAACAAACTACACAAATTCCACAATCTATAAAATCATTTTTTGTAAAAATCAAATTACATCATCATTTTAAAATAATTTCAAACTATAAATAAAGTTTTATGGCAAAACCATCAACTTAAAAAGAAATCATTCAGTTTTCTTGTAAATAAATATTTTTAATAAATTACTAATACTCAATTTGTATCATTAAATTTAAAGTTATGTTAGAATCAATCACTTACCATTACGCCAAAGTTATAGATGTTCGCCAAGGTACAATTTTATTTCCTTATAACGTGGCAGCGCAGAGTGCACCTATTATGTGCGTTAGGATTGTGCTGTTAGGTCCATGAGTCCGAGGAAGATGCGTGTCTAACTGCTGGTGCTGTCTCATTTTTCTTAAAGATCGGTCTTACCCTTTCCCGACCATTGGTCCCAGCAGAGATACTATTATCCGTTAAGATCTTGCTTCATACTTTTATAGCCCACCTAATCAACCAAATCAAGCGACACTATGTTAGCATCTTGACGTACGATAGCTTACAAGAAGGTCACCCATCCCAGTACTGCTCTTACACTTGCACACTTAACTCAACAAGCCCCCCAAGAAGTATAGAAAATGCTTCTTAGGGGACTCAAACCCCTAACCTCGCTCTGATACCAATTGTTAGGATCAAGCGCTTACCACTAGGCCAACAGTTATAGTTGTTAGCCAAGGTGCAACGTTATTTTCTTATAATGTGGCAGCGTAGAGTGCACCTATTATGTGCGTTAGGATCAAGATGTTAGATCCATGAGCCCGAGGAGGGTGCGTGTCTAACTGCTGGTGCTGTCTTATTTTCCTTAAAGACAGTCTTACCCTTTCCCAACCTTCGGTCCTATCCCAAACAGTGATAGTATTACCCATTAAGATCTGGCGTTACGCTTTTACAGCCCACCTGACCAACCAGAACAAGCGACACTACGTCAGTAGCTTGACGTACGAGAGCTTCCCAAAAGATCATTAATCTCATTACTGCTCCAACCCTTGCACGGCTAACTCAACAAGTTAATTAACCCATTATTTTCTTATTTACAATCTTACACATCAAGTTTTATTAAGAAATTACTGAATACATATTCAAACTTTAATATCTTTAAATCTTAAATATAAATTCAAAATTCAAAAATCAACTACCAATTATCAAAGTTATATATAAAAATAAATATCAAGAGAGGATGTTGAAAAATTTAAAAAATAAATAATAAATATTTTTAATTTCTCACTAGCTTTAAATTAACAAAAATAATTAAAATTTAAATTTTTGAATTATAGCTTTTGTATTTCCAAAATATATTAAACACAATTTTTTGAAAAAATCAGATCAAATTAATTTGGTGTTTCATTTTCATGATTTTATTTAGATACCAACAACAACGCAATTTCCAAAATCTATAAAATCAATTTTTGTAAAAGTCAAATTACATCAATTTGATGTATTTAATTTCAAAATAATTTTCGAACTATGAATAAAGTTTTATGCCAAAACCATCAATTAAAAAAACATCATCCAATTTTTCAGTAACTACACCAAATAAGTGTGCCTCTACAACATGACGTATTGATAAATTTTTGAAAATATTTTCATTCAGAATTATATTATTGAAATTTAATAATTTTCTTAACTATGTATTATGAGTGTTGATAAATCATTTTTTTTTAAAATGTTTTATAATTTGTAATTAATCTTCTGTTTATTGATTATAGTGTCTACAAATAATTTAGTTTAATTGTATTTCTATTATTATTCAAATGCCCAGATATTCTTTTAATTATTAATTAAAATAGAATATATCATGTGCATTGCACGGGGATATACTAGTCATTACATTAAAACACAGTTGTGAGAGATAATAAACTAATGCATATCCATATATATAATCAATTTGAATTATATATACGCTATAACTGATGTCTATACTAAAACTTCTTGCATCCACTTAGCTATATGTTTCAAAGATTCAATAGCCAAAGCTCTATAAAATAAGAAGTCGATAATTTGAGTTCTCACAAAGTTTAATATCGTTATGTGAAAACCATCGCTCAACTAATCTTTTAAGCGCATCTTTCATTTGTGTATCAATAATTGTGTTGGAGTAAATTTATAAGTTTTGGTGAAGACAATAACAGATTTATTAAATAAGCTCAAAGATCTATCGACCAAGTCAAGACAGAACCTACCGTGTTGTTTATTGAAACCAGATCGGAGATAAGCTCGACAGAGCTTGGTTTATGTCAAACCATCTCAGAGATTTAGAGATGCTAGGTAAGTTGGTTAAAGTCAAACCAGCTCAGAGACTCAAGGTATTCAGTTAAGGTCAAACCAGCTCAGACAGTTTAACCAAGCTGGATAAGGACAAACCAGCTCGGAAGAACAGAACAAGTATCTAAACATGTTATCAGTTGAAAGAATATCATATTGAGTTTAGATCAGTTTTCAAGAGCAGAATATCGAAACAGGACAGATAGAACAATTTGTATTGGTTCAGTTGAGAAAACGGCTCAGAGCAGAACTGGTCCAGAGATAGCGTTAGTGAATGATAAGCCAGATTCTTTTAGAAGAGATGGATGCAATCAGGAAGACTTGTATTTCTATAGAAGAAGACAGTTGCGAACGAAGATTGCTATCTGGAACAGCTCAGAAGCAGATTAGAGCAGAACAACTTGAACCAGATTAGAGAAGTTCAACGCACAAACCAGATCGGAAACCAGCTGAGTAAATACAACTTAACAAAATGGATTTCAGATTCATTTGAGATTTCGGACAGATTGATGTGAAATATTTGACTTCTCTGTATCGTTGGAACTACTTTGAGCTAATCCCAGATATATAGAGATTTGTTTTGGACTGAAAACGGCGCAGAGTATGCTAAAAGAGAAAATGCATTTAATTAAGTTGTACGTGAACAGTACAAGAATTTAAGACGCCGTAGTTATCTCACTTTGGATATATACGGCGTGTCTTGTATCCAAAGGGTATAAATTGAAGAAGCAGATCAGTTGAAGACACCGAATGCTTACAGAACTCACAAACTATTGAATCAACGAGCTTGGATATCTAGAGAAAACAGAGTTCATTCTCAAAACCAGCTCAGAGCTAGTGACACACACACGCAGATTGTTTTCATTCAATTCTTTGTGTCACATACACTTTCGTTTCACACTCTCTAGTGTTGAAGTTTATACTGTACAATCATAAACAGAGAGTGAGAGTGCTAGAATAGCAAACCGGCTTAGAGCTAAGTTCATTGTACTGTAGAACAGATTGCGGTCTGTGTCTATTATTGTGAGACTAGGAGTTCTTGAAGCTGCTGACTGTCGGATCGGGTTTGTACAAGGAGTTCTATAAATCAAATCTTCTAGTGAAAATCCTTTCTGTTGAGGAAGAAGACGTAGGAGATTAAACTCCGGACTTCCAGAAACAAACTATTGACTCTTACCTTTACGTTTACGCATATTAACTGTTCACTGTTGAATAGTGTTTTTCCACATGCACATATTTATTACACGAGACAACAACATACCACTGAGAATCCTCCAAGCAGGTAACTCGGCTTAGAGGTTAGCTACAAGCTGTAGAATATTTTTAAACCAGATTTTCATTAAAATTAGCAAAGGAGTTCATTCAACCCCCCCCCGAAACTCCCGAGCCTCTTTTTTATCCTAACAAATTGTGTTTTTAACATCATTTACAGTGCATATATCTCAATTGTAACATTACCCTCGGGAATACTCTCACTTGGCATAAATCTCAATTGTAAAATTCCCATGGGGAATACTACATGTCACGCCCCGAGACCGAGACTCATGACATCGACAATATTAAACAATTTAAAAATTGTAAAAAATTAAGCCATCATAGCGTAGCTCAAACCAGTCTATTACATATCCAAAATAATATCGTTTTTACATCGGAAAAATCAGAGAAATAGCGGAAGCGAAAAAATTTTTAAAAATATAAATACATCATCAAACGGAATCTTCACCAGCCCCAGAACTGATCTTGTTCTTCTTCTTCTACCTGATCTTCATTCTTATCTGGGTGGAGAAGTAAGGGGTGAGTGTGTAACGACCCTCGTTTTTCTTGACGGAATAATCATAAGTTTTGGGGTTCAATTGAATGAAATCAAAAGTTATAAACGTTGGAGAATGGATTGTTACTAACTATCTGGGTTGAAACGAGTATAATAAAATTCTTCGCATTCGTAGATAAGAAATCTAGAATAACCCAGGCAATGATGCGGAAATGAAGAGAGCAACTATATCATATGTCAATAATGCATCTCGTAGTGTGATAACGTCTGGTTGAAAACATAACAAAACTCTGAAA